>JBAPLH010002035.1:0-23480 GCA_037897445.1 Ceriops zippeliana
TGTGAAATCAAAGCCAATGAAACCATCTATTCCTTGAATTCATTCAATTCCAACAAACAATTGTGTCATTTGATCTTTATTAGCATTTTTTCTTGATATTAAACATTAACCTCCAAAGAAAAGGAGTCTCTCCCATCATTTCCTGTCAATGAGGTTCATTTTTTGATTCCAAACACACATTTTAATACAGTGATCATCAAATTAACAACTATGGCTAAACTACAAAGTATATTAATTAAAACAAACAAGTGTAAACACCATTAAAATTCTAAATGTGTTTCCAAAGCAGTCATTCCTCTTGGTTTGCAATCCGTACTAATGCTGAGTGGTTTAAATCCTGAATAATGATATATTCAATTCACTTAAAGCCAAAAAGGCTCGCCTTTTGTCCAAAAGACTATTTTTCATGCAAAGACCATGAAACTATCTTTTGTGTCTTGCTTAATGACTATATTCATTGTGAAATCAATGCCAATGAACCCTCTATTCCATGAATTCATTCGATTCCAACAAACAATAGTGTCATTGATCTTTATTATCTTTTCTTATTGATATTAAACGTTAAATTCCAAAAAAAAAGAAGTCCCCTCCCATCATTTCTTGTCAACGAGGTTCCTTGTTTTATTCCAAACACACTTTTTAATACAGCGATCATAAAATTAACAACTATGGCTAAACTACCAAGTATATTAATTAGAACAAACAAGTGTAAACACCATTAAAACACTAAAAGTGTTTACTTATATCATCCAAAGCAGTCATTCCTCTTGGTTTGCTGTCCGTACTAATGTGAAGTTGTTTAACTAATGAATAATGATATATTTAATTCGCAAAAAGCTAAAAAGGATTGCCTCTTGTCCCAAAGACCATTTTTTATGCAAAGACTATGAAGCTATCCTTTGTGTCTTGCTTAATGACTATATTCAATGTGAAATCAATGCCAATGACCCCTCTATTCCTTCAATTCATTCAATTCCAACAAACAATAGTGTCATTGATCTTTATTAGCTTTTCTCATTGATATTAAACGTTAAATTCCAAAAAAAAGGAGTCCCTCCCATAATTTCTTGTCAAAGAGGTTCCTTTTTTTTGATTCCAAACACACTTTTTTAATACAGTGTTCATAAAATTAACAACTATGGCTAAACTACCAAGTATATTAATTAGAACAAACAAGTGTAAACACCATTAAAACTCTAAATATGTTTACTTATATCATCCAAAGCAGTCATTCCTCTTGGTTTGCTGTCCGTACTAACGTTAAGAGGTTTAACTCATGAATAATGACATATTCAATTTGCAAAAAGCTAAAAAGGATTGCCTCTTGCCCCAAAGACCATTTTTTATGCAAAGACTATGAAACTATCTTTTTTTATCTCGCTTAACAACTATATTCATTGTGAAATCAATGCCAATGAAACCTCTATTCCATGAATTCATTCGATTCCAACAAACAATAGTGTCATCGTTGTTTATTAGTATTTTTCATTGACAGTAAACGTTAAATTCCAAGAAAAAGGAGTGTCTCCCATCATTTCTAGTCAATGAGGTTCCTTTTTTGATTCCAAACACACTTTTTAATACAGCGATCATAAAATTAACAACTATGGCAAAACTATCTAGTATATTAATTAAAACAAACAAGTCTAAACACCATTAAAACTCTAAATGTGTTTACTTATATCATCCAAAGCAGTCATTCCTGTTGGTTTGCTGTCTGTACTAATGTTAAGTGGTTTAACTCATGAATAATGACATATTCAATTCGCAAAAAGCTAAAAAGGATTGCCTCTTGCCCCAAAGACCATTTTTTATGCAAAGACTATGAAACTATCTTTTGTGTCTCTCTTAACGACTATATTCATTGTGAAATAGATGCCAATGAAACCTCTATTCCATGAATTCATTCGATTCCGACAAACAATAGTGTCATTGTTGTTTATTACTATTTCTCATTGACAGTAAACGTTAAATTCCAAGAAAAAGGAGTCACTCCCATCATTTCTAGTCAATGAGGTTCCTTTTTTGATTCCAAACACACTTTTTTAATACACAGCGATCATAAAAAATTAACAACTATAGCAAAACTATCTAGTATATTAATTAAAGCAAACAAGTCTAAATACCATTAAAACTCTAAATGTGTTTACTTATATCATCCAAAGCAGTCATTCCTCTTCGTTTGTTGTCCGTACTAATGTTAAGTGGTTTAACTCATGAATAATGATATATTCAAATCGCAAAAATCTAAAATGGATTGCCTCTTGTCCCAAAGACTATTTTTTATGCAAAGACTATGAAACTATCTTTTGTGTCTTGCTTAACGACTATATTCATTGTGAAATCAATGCCAATGAACCCTCTATTCAATGAATTCATTCGATTCCAACAAACAATAGTGTCATTGTTCTTTATTAATATTTCTCATTGATATTAAACGTTAAATTCCAAGAAAAAGGACTCTCTCCCCTCATTTCTAGTCAATGAGGTTCCTTTTTTGATTCCAAACGCACTTTTTAATACAGCGATCATAAAATTAACAACTATGGCAAAACTATCTAGTATATTAATTAAAACAAACAAGTCTAAACACCATTAAAACTCTAAATGTGTTTACTTATATCATCCAAAGCAGTCATTCCTCTTGGTTTGCTGTCTGTAGTAATGTTAAGTGGTTTAACTCATGAATAATGAGATATTCAATTCGCAAAAAGCTAAAAGGATTGCCTCTTGTCCCAAATACCATTTTTTATGCAAAGACTATGAAATTATCTTTTGTGTCTTGCTTAACGACTATATTCATTGTGAAATCAAAGCCAATGAACCCTCTCTTCCTTGACTTCATTCAATTCCAACAAACAGTAGTGTCATTGATCATTATTCGCAATTTTTCTTGATATTAATTTTTAAATTCCAAAAAAAAAGGAGTCCCTACCATCATTTCTTGTCAATGAGGTTCCTTTTTTGATTCCAAACACACCTTTTAATACAGTGATCATAAAATTAACAACTATGAATAAACTACCAAGTATATTAATTAAAACAAACAAGTGTAAACTCCATTAAAACTCTAAATGTGGTTACTTATATCATCAAAAGCAGTCATTCCTCTTGGTTTGTCATCCGTACTAATGCTAAGTGGTTTAATTCCTGAATAATGATATATTCAATTCACTTAAAGCCAAAAAGGCTCGCCTTTTGTCCAAAAGACTATTTTTCATGCAAAGATCATGAAACTATCTTTTGTGTCTTGCTTAACGACTATATTCATTGTGCAATCAATGCCAATGAACCCTCTATTCCATGAATTCATTCGATTCCAACAAAAAATAGTGTCATTGATCTTTATTAGCTTTTCTCATTGATATTAAACGTTAAATTCCAAAAAAAAAGAAGTCCCGTCCCATCATTTCTTGTCAACGAGGTTCCTTGTTTTATTCCAAACACACATTTTAATACAGTGATCATAAAATTAACAACTATGGCAAAACTATCTAGTATATTAATTAAAACAAACAAGTCTAAACACCATTAAAGCTCTAAATGTGTTTACTTATATCATCCAAAGCAGTCATTCCTCTTGGTTTGCTGTCCGTACTAATGTTAAGTGGTTTAACTCATGAATAATGACATATTCAATTCGCAAAAAGCTAAAAAGGATGGCCTCTTGCCCCAAAGACGATTTTTTATGCAAAGACTATGAAACTATCTTTTGTGTCTCGCTTAACGACTATATTCATTGTGAAATCAATGCCAATGAAACCTCTATTCCTTGAATTCATTCGATTCCAACAAACAATAGTGTCATTGTTGTTTATTAGTATTTCTCATTGACAGTAAACGTTAAATTCCAAGAAAAAGGAGTCTCTCCCATCATTTCTAGTCAATGAGGTTCCTTTTTTGATTCCAAACACACTTTTTAATACAGCGATCATAAAATTAACAACTATGGCAAAACTATCTACTATATTAATTAAAACAAACAAGTCTAAACAACATTAAAACTCTAAATGTGTTTACTTATATCATCCAAAGCAGTCATTCCTCTTGGTTTACTGTCCGTACTAATGTTAACTGGTTTAACTCATGAATAATGATATATTCTGTTCGCAAAAAGCTAAAAAGGATGGCCTCTTGCCCCAAAGACGATTTTTTATGCAAAGACTATGAAACTATCTTTTGTGTCTCGCTTAACAACTATATTCATTGTGAAATCAATGCCAATGAAACCTCTATTCCTTGAATTCATTCGATTACAACAAACAATAGTGTCATTGTTGTTTATTAGTATTTCTCATTGACAGTAAATGTTAAATTCCAAGAAAAAGGAGTCTCTCCCATCATTTCTAGTCAATGAGGTTCCTTTTTTAATTCCAAACACACTTTTTAATACAGCGATCATAAAATTAACAACTATGGCAAAACTATCTAGTATATTAATTAAAACAAACAAGTCTAAACACCATTAAAACTCTAAATGTGTTTACTTATATCATCCAAAGCAGTCATTCCTCTTGGTTTAACTCATGAATAATGATATATTCAGTTCGCAAAAAGCTAAAAAGGATTGCCTCTTGCCCCAAAGACCATTTTTTATGCAAAGACTATGAAACTATCTTTTGTGTCTTGCTTAACGACTATATTGATTGTGAAATCCATGCCAATGAACCCTCTATTCAATGAATTCATTCGATTCCAACAAACAATAGTGTCATTGATCTTTATTAGTATTTCTCATTGATACTAAACGTTAAATTCCAAGAATAAGGAGTCTCTCCCATCATTTCTTGTCAATGAGGTTCCTTTTTTGATTCCAAACACACTTTTTAATACAGTGATCATGAAATTAACAACTATGGCTAAACTACCAAGTATATCAATTAAAACAAACAAGTCTAAACACCATTAAAAATCTAAATGTGTTTACTAATATCATCCAAAGCAGTCATTCCTCTTGGTTTGCTGTCCGTACTAATGTTAAGTGGTTTAACTCATGAATAATGATATATTCAATTCGCAAAAAGCTAAAAGTATTGCCTCTTGTCCCAAATACCATTTTTTATGCAAAGACTATGAAACTATCTTTTGTGTCTTGCTTAACGACTATATTCATTGTGAAATCAAAGCCAATGAACCCTCTCTTCCTTGACTTCATTCAATTCCAACAAACAATAGTGTCATTGATCTTTATTAGCATTTTTTCTTGATATTAATTTTTAAATTCCAAAAAAAAAAAGGAGTCCCTCCCATCATTTCTTGTCAATGAGGTTCCTTTTTTGATTCCAAACACACTTTTTAATACAGTGATCATAAAATTAACAACTATGACTAAACTACCAAGTATATTAATTAAAACAAACAAGTGTAAACTCCATTCAAACTCTAAACGTGGTTACTTATATCATCAAAAGCAGTCATTCGTCTTGGTTTGTCATCCGTACTAATGCTAAGTGGTTTAATTCCTGAATAATGATATATTCAATTCACTTAAAGCCAAAAAGGCTCGCCTTTTGTCCAAAAGACTATTTTTCATGCAAAGACCATGAAACTATCTTTTGTGTCTTGCTTGACGACTATATTCATTGTGCAATCAATGCCAATGAACCCTCTATTCCATGAATTCATTCGATTCCAACAAACAATAGTGTCATTGATCTTTATTAGCTTTTCTCATTGATATTAAACGTTAAATTCCAAACAAAAAGAAGTCCCCTCCCATCATTTCTTGTCAACGAGGTTCCTTGTTTTATTCCAAACACACATTTTAATACAGTGATCATAAAATTAACAACTATGGCAAAACTATCTAGTATATTAATTAAAACAAACAAGTCTAAACACCATTAAAGCTCTAAATGTGTTTACTTATATCATCCAAAGCAGTCATTCCTCTTGGTTTGCTGTCCGTACTAATGTTAAGTGGTTTAACTCATGAATAATGACATATTCAATTCGCAAAAAGCTAAAAAGGATGGCCTCTTGCCCCAAAGACCATTTTTTATGAAAAGACTATGAAACTATCTTTTGTGTCTCGCTTAACGACTATATTCATTGTGAAATCAATGCCAATGAAACCTCTATTCCTTGAATTCATTCGATTCCAACAAACAATAGTGTCATTGTTGTTTATTAGTATTTCTCAATGACAGTAAACGTTAAATTCCAAGAAAAAGGAGTCTCTCTCATCATTTCTAGTCAATGAGGTTCCTTTTTTGATTCCAAACACACTTTTTAATACAGCGATCATAAAATTAACAACTATGGCAAAACTATCTAGTATATTAATTAAAACAAACAAGTCTAAACACCATTAAAACTCTAAATGTGTTTACTTATATCATCCAAAGCACTCATTCCTCTTGGTTTGCTGTCCGTACTAATGTAAAGTGGTTTAACTCATGAATAATGATATATTCAGTTCGCAAAAAGCTAAAAAGGATTGCCTCTTGCCCCAAAGACCATTTTTTATGCAAAGACTATGAAACTATCTTTTGTGTCTTGCTTAACGACTATATTGATTGTGAAATCCATGCCAATGAACCCTCTATTCAATGAATTCATTCGATTCCAACAAACAATAGTGTCATTGATCTTTATTAGTATTTCTCGTTGATATTAAACGTTAAATTCCAAGAATAAGGGGTCTCTCCCATCATTTCTTGTCAATGAGGTTCCTTTTTTGATTCCAAACACACTTTTTAATACAGTGATCATGAAATTAACAACTATGGCTAAACTACCAAGTATATTAATTAAAACAAACAAGTCTAAACACCATTAAAAATCTAAATGTGTTTACTAATATCATCCAAAGCAGTCATTCCTCTTGGTTTGCTCTCCGTACTAATGTTAAGTGGTTTAACTCATGAATAATGATATATTCAATTCGCAAAAAGCTAAAAGGATTGCCTCTTGTCCCAAATACCATTTTTTATGCAAAGACTATGAAATTATCTTTTGTGTCTTGCTTAACGACTATATTCATTGTGAAATCAAAGCCAATGAACCCTCTCTTCCTTGACTTCATTCAATTCCAACAAACAATAGTGTCATTGATCTTTATTAGCATTTTTTCTTGATATTAATTTTTAAATTCCAAAAAAAAAAAGGAGTCCCTCCCATCATTTCTTGTCAATGAGGTTCCTTTTTTGATTCCAAACACACTTTTTAATACAGTGATCATAAAATTAACAACTATGACTAAACTACCAAGTATATTAATTAAAACAAACAAGTGTAAAGTCCATTAAAACTCTAAATGTGGTTACTTATATCATCAAAAGCAGTCATTCCTCTTGGTTTGTCATCCGTACTAATGCTAAGTGGTTTAATTCCTGAATAATGATATATTCAATTCACTTAAAGCCAAAAAGGCTCACCTTTTGTCCAAAAGACTATTTTTCATGCAGAGACCATGAAACTATCTTTTGTGTCTTGCTTAACGACTATATTCATTGTGAAATCAATGCCCATGAAGAATCTATTACATGAATTCATTCAATTCTAACAAACAATAGTGTCATTAATCTTTGTGAGCATTTCTCATTGATATTAAACGTTAAATTCCAAGAAAAAGGATCTCTCCCATCATTTCTAGTCAATGAGGTTCTTGTTTTGATTCCAAACACACTTTTTAATGGAGTGATCATGAAATTAACAGCTATGGCTAAACTACCAAGTATATTAATTAAAACAAACAAGTGTAAACACCATTAAAAATCTAAATGTGTTTACTTATATCATACAAAGCAGTCATTCCTCTTGGTTTGCTCTCCGTACTAATGTTAAGTGGTTTAACTGATGAATAATGATATATTCAATTCCCAAAAAGCTAAAAAGGATTGCCACTTGTCCCAAAGACCATTTTTCATGCAAATACCATGAAACTATCTTTTGTGTCTTGCTTAACGACTATATTCATTGTGAAATGAATGCCCATGAAGCTTCTATTCCATGAATTCATTCCATTCTAACAAACAATAGTGTCATTGATCTTTATTAGCATTTCTCATTGATTTTAAACGTTAAATTCCAAGAAAAAGGAGTCTCTCCCATCATTTCTAGTCAATGAGGTTCCTTTTTTGATTCCAAACAAACTTTTTAATACAGTGTTCATAAAATTAACAACTATGGCTAAACTACCAAGTATATTAATTAAAACAAACAAGTGTAAACACCATTAAAACTCTAAATGTGTTTACTTATATCATCCAAAGCAGTCATTCCTCTTGGTTTGCAATCCGTACTAATGCTAAGTGGTTTAAATCCTGAATAATGATATATTCAATTCACGTTAAGCCAAAAAGGCTCACCTTTTGTCCAAAAGACTATTTTTCATGCAAAGACCATGAAACTATCTTTTGTGTTTTGCTTAACGACTATATTCATTGTGAAATCAATGCCAATGAACCATTTATTCCATGAATTCATTCGATTCCAACAAACAATAGTGTCATTGATCTTTATTAGCTTTTCTCATTGATATTAAACGTTAAATTCCTAAAAAAAAAGAAGTCCCCTCCCATCATTTCTTGTCAACGAGGTTCCTTGTTTTATTCCAAACACACTTTTTAATACAGTGATCATAAAATTAACAACTATGGCAAAACTATCTAGTATATTAATTAGAACAGACAAGTCTAAACACCATTAAAACTCTAAATGTGTTTACTTATATCATCCAAAGCAGTAATTCCTCTTGGTTTGCTGTCCGTACTAATGTTAAGTGGTTTAACTCATGAATAATGACATATTCAATTCGCAAAAAGCTAAAAAGGATTGCCTCTTGCCCCAAAGACCATTTTTTATGCAAAGACTATGAAACTATCTTTTGTGTCTCGCTTAACGACTATATTCATTGTGAAATCAATGCCAATGAAAACTCTATTCCATGAATTCATTCGATTCCAACAAACAATAGTGTCATTGTTGTTTATTAGTATTTCTCAGTGACAGTAAACGTTAAATTCCAAGAAAAAGGAGTCTCTCCCATCATTTCTACTCAATGAGGTTCCTTTTTTGATTCCAAACACACTTTTTAATACAGCGATCATAAAATTAACAACTATGGCAAAACTATCTAGTATATTAATTAAAACAAACAAGTCTAAACACCATTAAAACTCTAAATGTGTTTACTTATATCATCCAAAGCAGTCATTCCCCTTGTTTTGCGGTCCGTACTAATGTTAAGTGGTTTAACTCATGAATAATGACATATTCAATTCGCAAAAAGCTAAAAAGGATTGCCTCTTGCCCCAAAGACCATTTTTTATGCAAAAACTATGAAACTATCTTTTATGTCTCGCTTAACGACTATATTCATTGTGAAATCATTGCCAATGAAACCACTATTCCATGAATTCATTCGATTCCAACAAACAATAGTGTCATTGTTGTTTATTAGTATTTCTCAGTGACAGTAAACGTTAAATTCCAAGAAAAAGGAGTCTCTCCCATCATTTCTAGTCAATGAGGTTCCTTTTTTGATTGCAAACACACTTTTTAATACAACAATCATAAAATTAACAACTATGGCAGAACTATCTACTTTATTAATTAAAACAAACAAGTCTAAACAGCATTAAAACTCTAAATGTGTTTACTTATATCATCCAAAGCAGTAATTCCTCTTGGTTTGCTGTCCGTACTAATGTTAAGTTGTTTAACTCATGAATAATGACATATTCAATTCGCAAAAAGCTAAAAAGGATTGCCTCTTGCCCCAAAGACAATTTTTTATGCAAAGACTATGAAACTATCTTTTGTGTCTCGCTTAACGACTATATTCATTGTGAAATCAATGCCAATGAAACCTCTATTCCATGAATTCATTCGATTCCAACAAACAATAGTGTCTTAATTGTTTATTAGTATTTCTCAGTGACAGTAAACGTTAAATTCCAAGAAAAAGGAGTCTCTCCCATCATTTCTAGTCAATGAGGTTCCTTTTTTGATTCCAAACACACTTTTTAATACAGCGATCATAAAATTAACAACTATGGCAAAACTATCTAGTATATTAATTAAAACAAAGAAGTCTAAACACCATTAAAACTCTAAATATGTTTACTTATATCATCCAAAGCAGTCATTCCTCTTGGTTTGCTGTCTGTACTAATGTTAAGTGGTTTAACTCATGAATAATGATATATTCAATTCGCAAAAAGCTATTAAGGATTGCCTCTTGTCCCAAATACCATTTTTTATGCAAAGACTATGAAATTATCTTTTGTGTCTTGCTTAACGACTATATTCATTGTGAAATCAAAGCCAATGAACCCTCTCTTCCTTGACTTCATTCCATTCCAACAAACAATAGTGTCATTGATCATTATTAGCATTTTTTCTTGATATTAATTTTTAAATTCCAAAAAAAAAAAGGAGTCCCTCCCATCATTTCTTGTCAATGAGGTTCGTTTTTTGATTCCAAACACACTTTTTAATACAGTGATCATAAAATTAACAACTATGACTAAACTACCAAGTATATTAATTAAAACAAACAAGTGTAAACTCCATTAAAACTCTAAATGTGGTTACTTATATCATCAAAAGCAGTCATTCCTCTTGGTTTGTCATCCGTACTAATGCTAAGTGGTTTAATTCCTGAATAATGATATATTCAATTCACTTAAAGCCAAAAAGGCTCGCCTTTTGTCCAAAAGACTATTTTTCATGCAGAGACCATGAAACTATCTTTTGTGTCTTGCTTAACGACTATATTCATTGTGAAATCAATGCCCATGAAGCCTTTAGTCCATGAATTCATTCAATTCGAACAAAAAATAGTGTCATTAATCTTTCTGAGCATTTCTCATTGATATTAAACGTTAAATTATAAGACAAAGGATCTCTCCCATCATTTCTAGTCAATGAGGTTCCTGTTTTGATTCCAAACACACTTTTTAATGCAGTGATCATGAAATTAACAACTATGGCTAAACTACCAAGTATATTAATTAAAATAAACAAGTGTAAACACCATTAAAAATCTAAATGTGTTTACTTATGTCATACAAAGCAGTCATTCCTCTTGGTTTGCTCTCCGTACTAATGTTAAGTGGTTTAACCCATGAATAATGATATATTCAATTCCCAAAAAGCTAAAAACAATTGCCACATGTCCCAAAGACCATTTTTCATGCAAAGACCATGAAACTATCTTTTGTGTCTTGCTTAACGACTATATTCATTGTGAAATCAATGCCCATGAAGCTTCTATTCCATGAATTCATTCCATTCTAACAAACAATAGTGTCATTGATCTTTATTAGCATTTCTCATTGATATTAAACGTTAAATTCCAAGAAAAAGGAGTCTCTCCCATCATTTCTAGTCAATGAGGTTCCTTTTTTGATTCCAAACACACTTTTTAATACAGCGATCATAAAATTAACAATTATGGCAAAAGTATCTAGTATATTAATTAAAACAAACAAGTCTAAACACCATTAAAACTCTAAATGTGTTTACTTATATCATCCAAAGCAGTCATTCCTCCTGGTTTGCTGTCCGTACTAATGTTAAGTGGTTTAACTCATGAATAATGATATATTCAATTTGCAAAAAGCTAAAAAGGCTCACCTTTTGTCCAAAAGACTATTTTTCATGCAAAGACCATCAAACTATCTTTTGTGTCTTGCTTAACGACTATATTCATTGTGAAATCAATGCCAATGAACCCTCTATTCCATGAATTCATTCGATTCCAACAAACAATAGTCTCATTGATCTTTATTAGTATTTCTCATTGATATTAAACGTTAAATTCCAAGAAAAAGGAGTCGCTGCCAACATTTCTATTCAATGAGGTTCCTTTTTTTATTCAAAACACACTTTTCAATACAACGATCATAAAATTAACAACTATGGCAAAACTATCTAGTATATTAATTAAAACAAACAAGTCTAAACACCATTAAAATTCTAAACGTGTTTACTTATATCATCCAAAGCAGTCATTCCTCTTGGTTTGCAATCCGTACTAATGCTAAGTGGTTTAATTCATGAATAATGATATATTCAATTCACTTAAATCCAAAAGGGCTCGCCTTTCGTCCAAAAGACTATTTTTCATGCAAAGTCCATGAAACTATCTTTTGTGTCTTGCTTAACGACTATATTCATTGTGAAATGAATGCCCATGAAGCTTCTATTCCATGAATTCATTCAATTCTCACAAACAATAGTGTCATTGATTTTATTAGCATTTCTCATTGATATTAAACGTTAAATTCCAAGAAAGATGAGTCTCTCCCATCATTTCTAGTCAATGTGGTTCCTGTTTTGATTCCAAACACCCTTTTTAATAGAGTGATAATGAAATTAACAACTATGGCTAAACTACCAAGTATATTAATTAAAAAAACAAGTGTAAACACCATTAAAACGCTAAATGTGTTTACTGATATCATCCAAAGCAGTCATTCCTCTTGGTTTGCAATCCGTACTAATGCTAAGTGGTTTAATTCATGAATAATGATATATTCAATTCACTTAAATCCAAAAGGGCTCGCCTTTCGTCCAAAAGACTATTTTTCATGCAAAGTCCATGAAACTATCTTTTGTGCCTTGCTTAACGACTATATTCATTGTGAAATCAATGCCAATGAACCCTCTATTAAATGAATTCATTTGATTCCAGCAAACAATAGTGTCGTTGTTCTTTATTAGTATTTCTCATTGATATTAAAAGTTAAATTCCAAGAAAAAGGAGTCTCTCCCCTCATTTCTAGTAAATGAGGTTCCTTTTTTGATTCCAAACACACTTTTTAATACAGCGATAATAAAATTAACAACTATGGCAAAACTATCTAGTATATTAATTAACACAAACAAGTCTAAACACCATTGAAACTCTAAATGTGTTTACTTATATCATCCAAAGCAGTCATTCCTCTTGGTTTGCTGTCCGTACTAATGTTAAGTGGTTTAACTCATGAATAATGACATATTCAATTCGCAAAAAGCTAAAAAGGATTGCCTCTTGCCCCAAAGACCATTTTTTAAGCAACGACTATGAAACTATCTTTTGTGTCTCGCTTAACGACTATATTCATTGTGAAATCAATGCCAATGAAACCTCTTTTCCATGAATTCATTCAATTCCAACAAACAATAGTATCATTGATATTTATTAGCGTTTCTCATTGATATTAAACGTTAAATTCCAAAAAAAAAAAGGAGTCCCTCACATCATTTCTTGACAATGAGGTTCCTTTTTTTTATTCCAAACACACTTTTTAATACAATGATAATAAAATTAACAATGATGGCAAAACTATTTAGTATATTAATAAAAACAAACAAATCTAAACAACATTAAAAATCTAAATTTGTCTACTTTTATCATCCAAAGCAGTCATTCCTCTTGGTTTGTTGTCCGTACTAATGTTAAGTGGTTTAACTCATGAATAATGATATATTCAATTCGCAAAAAGCTAAAAAGGATTGCCTCTTGCCCCAAACACCATTTTTTATGCAAAGACTATGAAACTATCTTTTGTGTCTTCCTTAACGACTATATTCATTGTGAAATCAATGCCCATGAAGCCTCTATACCATGAATTCATTCAATTCCAACAAACAATAGTGTCATTGATCTTTATTAGCATTTCTCATTGATATTAAACGTTAAATTCCAAGAAAAAGGATCTCTCCCATCATTTCTAGTCAATGAGGTTCCTGTTTTGATTCAAACACACTTTTTAATGCAGTGATCATGAAATTAACAACTATGGCAAAACTACCAAGTATATTAATTAAAACAAACAAGTGTAAACACCATTAAAACTCTAAATGTGTTTACTTATATCATCCAAAGCAGTCATTCCTCTTGGTTTGCAATCTGTACTAATGGTAAGTGGTTTAATTCCTAAATAATGATATATTCAATTCACTTAAATCCAAAAGGGCTCGCCTTTTGTCCAAAAGACTATTTTTCATGCAAAGACCATGAAACTATCTTTTGTGTCTTGCTTAACGACTATATTCATTGTGAAATGAATGCCCATGAAGCTTATATTCCATGAATTCATTCCATTCTAACAAACAATAGTGTCATTGATCTTTATTAGCATTTCTCATTGATATTAAACGTTAAATTCCAAGAAAAAGGAGTCTCTCCCATCATTTCTAGTCAATGAGGTTCCTTTTTTGATTCCAAACACACTTTTTAATACAGCGATCATAAAATTAACAATTATGGCAAAAGTATCTAGTATATTAATTAAAACAAACAAGTCTAAACACCATTAAAACTCTAAATGTGTTTACTTATATCATCCAAAGCAGTCATTCCTCCTGGTTTGCTGTCCGTACAAATGTTAAGTGGTCTAACTCATGAAAAACGATATATTCAATTCGCAAAAAGCTAAAAAGGCTTGCCTTTTGTCCAAAAGACTATTTTTCATGCAAAGACCATGAAACTATCTTTTGTGTCTTGTTTAATGACTATATTCATTGTGAAATCAATGCCAATGAACCCTCTAATCCATGAATTCATTCGATTCCAACAAACAATAGTGTTGTTGATCTTTATTAGTATTTCTCATTGATATTAAACGTTAAATTCCAAGAAAAAGGAGTCTCTCCCATCATTTCTAGTCAATGAGGTTCCTTTTTTTATTCCAAACACACTTTTTAATACAACGATCATAAAATTAACAACTATGGCAAAACTATCTAGTATATTAATTAAAACAAACAAGTCTATACACCATTAAAATTCTAAACGTGTTTACTCATATCATCCAAAGCAGTCATTCTTCTTGGTTTGCAATCCGTACTAATGCTAAGTGGTTTAATTCCTGAATAATGATATATTCAATTCACTTAAATCCAAAAAGGCTCGCCTTTCGTCCAAAAGACTATTTTTCATGCAAAGACCATGAAACTATCTTTTGTGTCTTGCTTAACGACTATATTCATTGTGAAATCAATGCCCATGAAGCTTCTATTCCATGAATTCATTCAATTCTAACAAACAATAGTGTCATTGATTTTATTAGCATTTCTCATTGATATTAAACGTTAAATTCCAAGAAAGATGTGTCTCTCCCATCATTTGTAGTCAATGAGGTTCCTATTTTGATTCCAAACACCCTTTTTAATACAGTGATAATGAAATTAACAACTATGGCTAAACTACCAAGTATATTAATTAAAACAAACAAGTCTAAACACCATTAAAACTCTAAATGTGTTTACTTATATCATTCAAAGCAGTCATTCCTCTTGGTATGCTGTCCGTACTAATGTTAAGTGGTTTAACTCATGAATAATGATATATTCAATTCGCAAAAAGCTAAAAAGGATTGCCTCTTGTCCCAAAGACCATTTTTTATGCAAAGACTATGAAACTATCTTTTGTGTCTTGCTTAACGACTATATTCATTGTGAAATCAATGCCAATGAACCCTCTATTCAATGAATTCATTCCATTCCAACAAACAATAGTGTCATTGTTCTTTATTAGGATTCTCATTGATATTAAACGTTAAATTCCAAGAAAAACGAGTCTCTCCCCTCATTTCTAGTCAATGAGGTTCCTTTTTTGATTCCAAACACACTTTTTAATACAGCGATCATAAAATTAACAACTATGGCAAAACAATCTAGTATATTAATTAAAACAAACAAGTCTAAACACCATTAAGACACTAAATCTGTTTACTTATATCATCCAAAGCAGTCATTCCTCTTGGTTTGCTGTCCGTACTAATGTTAAGTGGTTTAACTCATGAATAATGATATATTCAATTCGCAAAAAGCTAACAAGGATTGCCACTTGCCCCAAAGACCATTTCTTATGCAAATACTATGAAACTATCTTTTGTGTCTCGCTTAACGACTATATTCATTGTGAAATTAATGCCAATGAAACCTCTATTCCATGAATTCATTCGATTCCAACAAACAAAAGTGTCATTGATCTTTCTTAGCATTTCTCATTGATATTAAACGTTAAATTCCAAAAAAAAAAGGAGTCCCTCCCATCATTTCTTGTCAATAAGGTTCCTTTTTTGATTCCAAATACACTTTTTAATACAGTGTTCATAAAATTAACAACTATGGCTAAACTACCAAGTATATTCATTAAAACAAACAAGTGTAAACACCATTAAAACTCTAAATGTGTTTACTTATATCATCCAAAGCAGTCATTCCTCTTGGTTTGCAATCCGTACTAATGCTAAGTGGTTTAATTCCTGAATAATGATATTTTCAATTCACTTCAAGCCAAAAAGGCTCGCCTTTTGACCGAAAGACTATTTTTCATGCAAAGACCATGAAACTATCTTTTGTGTCTTGCTTAACGACTATATTCATTGTGAAATCAATGCCAATGAACCCTCTATTCAATGAATTCATTCGATTCCAACAAAGAATAGTGTCATTGTTCTTTATTAGTATTTCTCATTGATATTAAACGTTAAATTCCAAGAAAAAGGAGTCTCTCCCATCATTTCTAGTCAATGGGGTTCCTTTTTTTATTCCAAACACACTTTTTAATAAAGCCATCATAAAATTAACAACTATGGCAAAATTATCTAGTATATTAATTAAAAACAAAGAAGTCTAAACACCATTAAAACTCTAAATGTGATTACTTATATCATCCAAAGCAGTCATTCCTGTTGGTTTGCTGTCCGTACTAATGTTAAGTGGTTGAACTCATGAATAATGACATATTCAATTCGTAAAAAGCTAAAAAGGATTGCCTCTTGGCCCAAAGACCATTTTTTATGCAAAGACTATGAAACTATCTTTTGTGTCTTGCTTAACGACTATATTCATTGTGAAATCAATGCCAATGAACCCTCTATTCAATGAATTCATTCGATTCCAACAAACAATAGTGTCATTGTTCTTTATTACTATTTGTCATTAATATTAAACGTTAAATTCCAAGAAAAAGTAGTCTCTCCCATCATTTCTAGTCAATGAGGTTCCTTTTTTGATTCCAAACACATTTTTTAATACAGTCATCATCAAATTAACAACTATGGCTAAACCACCAAGTATATTAATTAAAACAAACAAGTGTAAACACCATTAAAACTCTAAATGTGCTTCCTTATATCATCCAAAGTAGTCATTCCTCTTGGTTTGCAATCCGTACTAATGCTAAGTGGTTTAATTCATGAATAATGATATACTCAATTCACTTAAATCCAAAAGGGCTCGCCTTTTGTCCAAAAGACTATTTTTCATGCAAAGGCCATGAAACTATCTTTTGTGTCTTGCTTAACGACTATATTCATTGTGAAATCAATGCCCATGAAGCTTCTATTCCATGAATTCATTCCATTCTAACAAACAATAGTGTCATTGATCTTTATTAGCATTTCTCATTGATATTAAACGTTAAATTCCAAGAAAAAGGAGTCTCTCCCATCATTTCTAGTCAATGAGGTTCCTTTTTTGATTCCAAACACACTTTTTAATACAGTGATCATAAAATTAACAATTATGGCAAAACTATCTAGTATATTAATTAAAACAAACAAGTCTATACACCATTAAAATTCTAACCGTGTTTACTTATATCATCCAAAGCAGTCATTCCTCTTGGTTTGCAATCCGTACTAATGCTAAGTGGTTTAATTCCTGAATAATGATATATTCAATTCACTTAAATCCAAAAGGGCTCGCCTTTTGTCTAAAACACTATTTTTCATGCAAAGACCATGAAACTATCTTTTGTGTCTTGCTTAACGACTATATTCATTGTGAGATCAAAGCCCATGAAGCTTCTATTCCATGAATTCATTCCATTCTAACAAACAATAGTGTCATTGATTTTGTTAGCATTTCTCATTGATATTAAACGTTAAATTCCAAGAAAGATGAGTCTCTCCCATCATTTCTAGTCAATGAGGTTCCTGTTTTGATTCCAAACACCCTTTTTAATACAATGATCATGAAATTAACAACTATGGCTAAACTACCAAGTATATTAATTAAAACAAACAAGTGTAAACACCATTAAAACTCTAAATGTGTTTACTTATATCATCCAAAGCAGTCATTCCTCTTGGTTTGCTATCCGTACTAATGTTAAGTGGTTTAACTCATGAATAATGATATATTCAATTCGCAAAAAGCTAAAAAGGATTGCCTCTTGTCCCAAAGACCATTTTTTATGCAAAGACTATGAAACTATCTTTTGTGACTTGCTTAACGACTATATTCATTGTGAAATCAATGCCAATGAACCCTTTATTCAATGAATTCATTCGATTCCAACAAACAATAGTGTCATTGTTCTTTATTAGTATTTCTCATTGATATTAAACGTTAAATTCCAAGAAAAAAGGAGTCTCTCCCATCATTTCTAGTCAATGAGGTTCCTTTTTTGATGCCAAACACACTTTTTAATAAAGCCATCATAAAATTAACAATTATGGAAAAACTATCTAGTATATTAATTAAAACAAACAAGTCTAAACACCATTAAAACTCTAAATGTGATTACTTATATCATCCAAAGCAGTCATTCCTGTTGGTTTGCTGTCCGTACTAATGTTAAGTGGTTGAACTCATGAATAATGACATATTCAATTCGCAAAAAGCTAAAAAGGATTGCCACTTGCCCCAAAGACCATTTTTTATGCAAAGACTATGAAACTATCTTTTGTGTCTTGCTTAACGACTATATTCATTGTGAAATCAATGCCAATGAACCCTCTATTCAATGAATTCATTCGATTCCAACAAACAAGAGTGTCATTGATCTTTATTAGCATTTCTCATTGATATTAAACGTTAAATTCCAAGAAAAAGGATCTCTCCCATCATTTCTAGTCAATGAGGTTCCTGTTTTGATTCCAAACACACTTTTTATTGCAGTGATCATGAAATTAACAACTATGGCTAAACTACCAAGTATATTAATTAAAACAAACAAGTGTAAACACCATTAAAAATCTAAATGTGTTTACTTATATCATCCAAAGCAGTCATTCCTCTTGGTTTGCTGTCCGTACTAATGTTAAGTGGTTTAACTCATGAATAATGATATATTCAATTCGCAAAAAGGTAAAAACGATTAACTCTTGTCCCAAAGACCATTTTTTATGCAAAGACTATGAAACTATCTTTTGTGTCTTCCTTGACGACAATATTCATTGTGAAATCAATGCCAATGAACACTCTATTCGTTGAATTCATTCAATTCCAACAAACAATAGTGTCATTGATCTTTATTAGCTTTTCTCATTGATATTAAACGTTAAATTCCAAAAAGAAGGAGTCCCTCCCATCATTTCTTGTCAATAAGGTTCCTTTTTTTTATTCCAAACACACTTTTTAATACAGTGTTCATAAAATTAACAACTATGGCTAAACTACCAAGTATATTAATTAAAACAAACAAGTGTAAACACCATTAATGCAAAGACCATGAAACTATCTTTTGTGTCTTGCTTAACGACTATATTCATTGTGAAATCAATGCCAATGAACCCTCTATTCCATAAATTCATTTGATTCCAACAAACAATAGTGTCATTGATCTTTATTAGCTTTTCTCATTGATATTAAACGTTAAATTCCCAAAAAAAAAAGTCCCCTCCCATCATTTCTTGTCAACGAGGTTCCTTGTTTTATTCCAAACATACTTTTTAATACAGTGATCATAAAATTAACAACTATGGCAAAACTATATAGTATATTAATTAAAACAAACAACACTAAATAACATTAAAATTCTAAATGTGTTTACTTATATCATCGAAAGCAGTCATTCCTCTTGGTTTGTTGTTCGTACTAATGTTAAGTGGTTTAACTCATGAATAATGATATATTTAATTTTTAAAAAGCTAAAAAGATTACCTCTTGCCCCAAAAACTATTTTTTATGCAAAGACTATGAAACTATCTTTTGCATCTTGCGTAACGTCTATATTCATTGTGAAATCAAAGCCAATGAACCATCTATTCCTTGAATTCATTCCATTCCAACAAACAATTGTGTCATTGATCTTTATTAGCATTTTTTCTTGTTATTAAACATTAAACTCCAAAGAAAAGGAGTCTCTCAGATCATTTCTTGTCAATGAGGTTATTTTTTTTATTCCAAACACACTTTTTAATACAGTGATCATCAAATTAACAACTATGGCTAAACTACCAAGTATATTAATTAAAACAAACAAGTGTAAACACCATTAAAACTCCAAATGTGCTTACTTATATCATCCAAAGCAGTCATTCCACTTGCTTTGCAATCCGTACAAATGCTAAGTGGTTTAATTCCTGAATAATGATATATTCAATTCACTTAAATCCAAAAGGGCTCGCCTGTTGTCCAAAAGACTATTTTTCATGGAAAGACCATGAAACTATCTTTTGTGTCTTGCTTAACGACTATATTCATTGTGAAATGAATGCCCATCAAGCTTATATTCCATGAATTCATTCCATTCTAACAATCAATAGTGTCATTGATCTTTATTAGCATTTCTCATTGATATTAAACGTTAAATTTCAAGAAAAAGGAGTCTCTCCCATCATTTCTAGTCAATGAGCTTCCTTTTTTGATTCCAAACACACTTTTTAATACAGCGATCATAAAATTAACAATTATGGCAAAACTATCTAGTATATTAATTAAAACAAACAAGTCTATACACCATTAAAATTCCAAACGTGTTTACTTATATCATCCAAAGCAGTCATTCCTCTTGGTTTGCAATCCGTACTAATGCTAAGTGGTTTAATTCCTGAATAATGATATATTCAATTCACTTAAATCCAAAAGGGCTCGCCTTTTGTCTAAAACACTATTTTTCATGCAAAGACCATGAAACTATCTTTTGTGTCTTGCTTAACGACTATATTCATTGTGAGATCAAAGCCCATGAAGCTTATATTTCATGAATTCATTCCATTCCAACAAACAATAGTGTCATTGATTTTATTAGCATTTCTCATTGATATTAAATGTTAAATTCGAAGAAAGATTAGTCTCTCCCATCATTTCTAGTCAATGAGGTTCCTGTTTTGATTCCAAACACCCTTTTTAATACAATGATCATGAAATTAACAACTATGGCTAAACTACCAAGTATATTAATTAAAACAAACAAGTGTAAACACCATTAAAACTCTAAATGTGTTTACTTATATCATCCAAAGCAGTCATTCCTCTTGGTTTGCTATCCGTACTAATGTTAAGTGGTTTAACTCATGAATAATGATATATTCAATTCGCAAAAAGCTAAAAGGGATTGCCTCTTGTCCCAAAGACCATTTTTTATGCAAAGACTATGAAACTATCTTTTGTGTCTTGCTTAACGACTATATTCATTGTGAAATCAATGCCAATGAACCCTCTATTCAATGAATTCATTCCATTCCAACAAACAATAGTGTCATTGTTCTTTATTAGTATTTCTCATTGATATTAAACGTGAAATTCCAAGAAAAACGAGTCTCTCCCCTCATTTCTAGTCAATGAGGTTCCTTTTTTGATTCCAAACACACTTTTTAATACAGCGATCATAAAATTAACTATGGCAAAATTATCTAGTATATTAATTAAAACAAACAAGTCTAAACACCATTAAGACTCTAAATCTGTTTACTTATATCATCGAAAGCAGTCATTCCTCTTGGTTTGCTGTCCGTACTAATGTTAAGTGGTTTAACTCATGAAAAATCATATATTCAATTTGCAAAAAGCTAAAAAGGCTCGCCTTTTGTCCAAAAGACTATTTTTCATGCAAAGACCATGAAACTATCTTTTGTGTCTTGCTTAACGACTATATTCATTGTGAAATCAATGCCAATGAACCCTCTATTCCATGAATTCATTCGATTCCATCAAACAATAGTGTTATTGATCTTTATTAGTATTTCTCATTGATATTAAACGTTAAATTCCAAGAAAAAGGAGTCTCTCCCATCATTTCTAGTCAATGAGGTTCCTTTTTTGATTCCAAACACACTTTTTAATACAACGATCATAAAATTAACAACTATGGCTAAACTATCTAGTATGTTAATTAAAACAAACAAGTCTAAACACCATTAAAATTCTAAATGTGTTTACTTATATCATCCAACGCAGTCATTCCTCTTGGTTTTCAATCCGTACTAATGCTAAGTGGTGTAATTCCCGAATAATGATATATTCAATTCACTTAAATCCGAAAGGGCTCGCATTTCGTCCAAAAGACTATTTTTCATGCAAAGACCATGAAACTATCTTTTATGTCTTGCTTAACGACAATATTCATTGTGAAATCAATGCCCATGAAACTTCTATTCCATGAATTCATTCAATTCTAAGAAACAATAGTGTCATTGATTTTATTAGCATTTCTCATTGATATTAAACGTTAAATTCCAAGAAAGATGTGTCTCCCCCATCATTTGTAGTCAATGAGGTTCTGTTTTGATTCCAAACACCCTTTTTAATACAGTGATAATGAAATTAATAACTATGGCTAAACTACCATGTATATTAATTAAAAAAAACAAGTCTAAACACCATTAAAACTCTAAATGTGTTTACTTATATCATTCAAAGCAGTCATTCCTCTTGGTATGCTGTCTGTACTAATGTTAAGTGGTTTAACTCATGAATAATGATATATTCAATTCGCAAAAAGCTAAAAAGGATTGCCTCTTGTCCCAGAGACCATTTTTTATGCAAAGACTATGAAAGTATCTTTTGTGTCTTGCTTAACGACTATATTCATTGTGAAATCAATGCCAATGAACCCTCTATTCAATGAATTCATTCGATTCCATCAAACAATAGTGTTATTGATCTTTATTAGCATTTCTCATTGATATTAAACGTTAAATTCCAAAAAAAAGGAGTCCCTCCCATCATTTCTTGTCAATAAGGTTCCTTTTTTGATTCCAAATACACTTTTTAATACAGTGTTCATAAAATTAACAACTATGGCTAAACTACCAAGTATATTCATTAAAACAAACAAGTGTAAACACCATTAAAACTCTAAATGTGTTTACTTATATCATCCAAAGCAGTCATTCCTCTTGGTTTGCCATTCGTACTAATGCTAACTGGTTTAATACCTGCATAATGATATATTCAATTCACTTAAATCCAAAAGGGCTCGCCTTTCGTCCAAAACACTATTTTTCATGCAAAGACCATGAAACTATCTTTTGTGTCTTGCTTAACGACTATATTCATTGTGAAATCAATGCCCATGAAGCTTCTATTCCATGAATTCATTCAATTTTTAACAAACAATAGTGTCATTGATTTTATTAGCATTTCTCATTGATATTAAACGTTAAATTCCAAGAAAGATGAGTCTCTCCCATCATTTCTAGTCAATGAGGTTGTTGTTTTGATTCCAAACACCCTTTTTAATACAATGATCATGAAATTAACAACTATGGCTAAACTACCAAGTATATTAACTAAAACAAACAAGTGTAAACACCATTAAAACTCTAAATGTGTTTACTTATATCATCCAAAGTAGTCAT
>JBAPLH010002036.1:0-72497 GCA_037897445.1 Ceriops zippeliana
TGAGTTGATTAGAAATTCTCATTATTTAGGAATTAAACCAGTTAACATTTGTACGAAATGCAAGCCCAGAATAATGGCACCTTTGGCCGATGGATTTAAATAGATTTGGATTTTTATTGGTGTTTATACTTGTTTGAATCAATTAATATACTAGGTTGTTTAGCCACATGTGTTATACTTCATGATCAATGTATCAAAAAGTGTGTTTGGAATCAAAAGTAGAGGCTTGTTAAGCAAAAATGATGGGAGCAACTCTTTAATTTTGAATTCAACAAATAATATCAATAAGAAATGCAATTCAAAATCAAGGACTGAATTGTATGTTAAATTGAATGAATTAATTGATGGTCCACGGGCATTTGTTTCAAAAAGAATGTAGTTATTGAGAAAGAAACACATGTTAATTTCAAGGTTATTGCATGAAAAATAGTCCTGGTAACAACAAGAGGAGCCTAATTAACATGAGGTGATTAGAAATTCTCATTATTTAGGAATTAAAACCAGTTAACATTTGTACGAACTGCAAACCCTGATGAATGACACCTTTTGCCAATGGATTTAAATGGATGTGGGATTTTTATTAGTGTTTACACTTGTTTGAATCAATTAATATACTAGGTTGTTTAGCCACATGTGTTATACTTCAAGATCAATATATCAAAAAGTGTGTTTGGAATTAAAAGAAGAGGCTTGTTAACCAAAAATGATAGGGGCAGCTCTCTAATTTTGAATTCAACAAATAATATCAATAAGAAATGCAATTCAAAATCAAGGACTGAATTGTATGTTCAATTGATTGAAATCATGTAATTGATGGTCCACGGGCATTTTTTTCAAAATGAATATAGTTATTAAGAAAGAAACAGATGTTAATTTCAAGGTTATTGCATGAAAAATAGTCCTGGTAACAACAAAAGGAGCCTAATTAACATGACGAGATTAGAAATTCTCATTATTTAGGAATTAAACCAGTAAACATGTGTACAAAATGCAAACCCAGATGAATGGCACCTTTTGCCAATGGATTTAAATGGATTTGGATTTTTATTAGTGTTTATACTTGTTTGAATCAATTAATATACTAGGTTGTTTAGCCACATGTGTTATACTTCATGATCAATGTATCAAAAAGTGTGTTTGGAATCAAAAGAAGAGGCTTGTTGACCAAAAATGATAGGGGCAACTCTCTAATTTTGAATTCAACAAATAATATCAAAAAGAAATGCAATACAAAATCAAGTACTGAATTTAATGTTAAATTGAATGGATTCGTGTAATTGATGATCCACGGGCATTTTTTTCAAAATGAATATAGTTATTAAGAAAGAAAGAAAAGTTAATTTCAAGGTTATTCCATGAAAAATTGTCCTGGTAACAACAAGAGGAGCCTGATTAACATGAGGTGATTAGAAATTCTCATTACTTAGGAATTACACCAGTTAACATTTGAACGAAATGCAAACCCAGAATAATGGCACCTTTGGCCGATGGATTTAAATAGATTTGGATTTTTATTGGTGTTTATACTTGTTTGAATCAATTAATATACTCGGTTGTTTAGCCACATGTGTTATACTTCATGATCAATGTATCAAAAAGTGTGTCTGGAATCCAAAGTAGAGGCTTGTTAAGCAAAAATGATGGGAGCAACTCTTTAATTTTGAATTCAACAAATAATATCAATAAGACATGCAATTCAAAATCAAGGACTGAATTGTATGTTAAATTGAATGAATTCATGTAATTGATGGTCCACGGGCATTTTTTTCAAAATGAATATAGTTATTAAGAAAGAAAAACACATGTTTAATTTCAAGGTTATTGCATGAAAAATAGTCCTGGTAACAACAAGAGGAGCCTAATTAACATGAGGTGATTAGAAATTCTCATTATTTAGGAATTAAACCAGTTAACATTTGTACGAACTGCAAACCCTGATGAATGACACCTTTTGCCAATGGATTTAAATGGATGTGGATTTTTATTAGTGTTTACACTTGTTTGAATCAATTAATATACTAGGTTGTTTAGCCACATGTGTTATACTTCAAGATCAATATATCAAAAAGTGTGTTTGGAATTAAAAGAAGAGACTTGTTAACCAAAAATGATAGGGGCAGCTCTCTAATTTTGAATTCAACAAATAATATCAATAAGAAATGCAATTCAAAATCAATGACTGAATTGTATGTTCAATTGATTGAAATCATGTAATTGATGGTCCACGGGCATTTTTTTCAAAATAAATATAGTTATTAAGAAAGAAACAGATGTTAATTTCAAGGTTATTGCATGAAAAATAGTCCTGGTAACAACAAGAGGAGCCTAATTAACATGAGGTGATTAGAAATTCTCATTATTTAGGAATTAAACCAGTTAACATTTGTACGAACTGCAAACCCTGATGAATGACACCTTTTGCCAATGGATTTAAATGGATGTGGATTTTTATTAGTGTTTACACTTGTTTGAATCAATTAATATATTAGGTTGTTTAGCCACATGTGTTATACTTCAAGATCAATGTATCAAAAAGTGTGTTTGGAATTAAAAGAAGAGGCTTGTTAACCAAAAATGATAGGGGCAGCTCTCTAATTTTGAATTCAACAAATAATATCAATAAGAAATGCAATTCAAAATCAAGGACTGAATTGTATGTTCAATTGATTGAAATCATGTAATTGATGGTCCACGGGCATTTTTTTCAAAATGAATATAGTTATTAAGAAAGAAACAGATGTTAATTTCAAGGTTATTGCATGAAAAATAGTTCTGGTAACAACAAAAGGAGCCTAATTAACATGACGAGATTAGAAATTCTCATTATTTAGGAATTAAACCAGTAAACATGTGTACAAAATGCAAACCCAGATGAATGGCACCTTTTGCCAATGGATTTAAATGGATTTGGATTTTTATTAGTGTTTATACTTGTTTGAATCAATTAATATACTAGGTTGTTTAGCCACATGTGTTATACTTCATGATCAATGTATCAAAAAGTGTGTTTGGAATCAAAAGAAGAGGCTTGTTGACCAAAAATGATAGGGGCAACTCTCTAATTTTGAATTCAACAAATAATATCAAAAAGAAATGCAATACAAAATCAAGTACTGAATTTAATGTTAAATTGAATGGATTCGTGTAATTGATGATCCACGGGCATTTTTTTCAAAATGAATATAGTTATTAAGAAAGAAAGAAAAGTTAATTTCAAGGTTATTCCATGAAAAATTGTCCTGGTAACAACAAGAGGAGCCTGATTAACATGAGGTGATTAGAAATTCTCATTACTTAGGAATTACACCAGTTAACATTTGAACGAAATGCAAACCCAGAATAATGGCACCTTTGGCCGATGGATTTAAATAGATTTGGATTTTTATTGGTGTTTATACTTGTTTGAATCAATTAATATACTCGGTTGTTTAGCCACATGTGTTATACTTCATGATCAATGTATCAAAAAGTGTGTCTGGAATCCAAAGTAGAGGCTTGTTAAGCAAAAATGATGGGGGGAGCAACTCTTTAATTTTGAAATTCAACAAATAATATCAATAAGACATGCAATTCAAAATCAAGGACTGAATTGTATGTTAAATTGAATGAATTCATGTAATTGATGGTCCACGGGCATTTTTTTCAAAATGAATATAGTTATTAAGAAAGAAACACATGTTAATTTCAAGGTTATTGCATGAAAAATAGTCCTGGTAACAACAAGAGGAGCCTAATTAACATGAGGTGATTAGAAATTCTCATTATTTAGGAATTAAACCAGTTAACATTTGTACGAACTGCAAACCCTGATGAATGACACCTTTTGCCAATGGATTTAAATGGATGTGGATTTTTATTAGTGTTTACACTTGTTTGAATCAATTAATATACTAGGTTGTTTAGCCACATGTGTTATACTTCAAGATCAATATATCAAAAAGTGTGTTTGGAATTAAAAGAAGAGGCTTGTTAACCAAAAATGATAGGGGCAG
The DNA here is from genome assembly GCA_037897445.1 of Ceriops zippeliana. Classification (NCBI taxonomy): domain Eukaryota; kingdom Viridiplantae; phylum Streptophyta; class Magnoliopsida; order Malpighiales; family Rhizophoraceae; genus Ceriops; species Ceriops zippeliana. Next base: position 3,993 of record JBAPLH010002036.1, read on the forward strand.
CTCTCTAATTTTGAATTCAACAAATAATATCAATAAGAAATGCAATTCAAAATCAAGGACTGAATTGTATGTTCAATTGATTGAAATCATGTAATTGATGGTCCACGGGCATTTTTTTCAAAATGAATATAGTTATTAAGAAAGAAACAGATGTTAATTTCAAGGTTATTGCATGAAAAATAGTCCCTGGTAACAACAAAAAGGAGCCTAATTAACATGACGAGATTAGAAATTCTCATTATTTAGGAATTAAAACCAGTAAACATGTGTACAAAATGCAAACCCAGATGAATGGCACCTTTTTGCCAATGGATTTAAATGGATTTGGATTTTTATTAGTGTTTATACTTGTTTTGAATCAATTAATATACTAGGTTGTTTAGCCACATGTGTTATACTTCATGATCAATGTATCAAAAAGTGTGTTTGGAATCAAAAGAAGAGGCTTGTTTGACCAAAAATGATAGGGGCAACTCTCTAATTTTGAATTCAACAAATAATATCAAAAAGAAATGCAATACAAAATCAAGTACTGAATTTAATGTTAAATTGAATGGATTCGTGTAATTGATGATCCACGGGCATTTTTTTCAAAATGAATATAGTTATTAAGAAAGAAAGAAAAGTTAATTTCAAGGTTATTCCATGAAAAATTGTCCTGGTAACAACAAGAGGAGCCTGATTAACATGAGGTGATTAGAAATTCTCATTACTTAGGAATTACACCAGTTAACATTTGAAACGAAATGCAAACCCAGAATAATGGCACCTTTGGCCGATGGATTTAAATAGATTTGGATTTTTATTGGTGTTTTGTACTTGTTTGAATCAATTAATATACTCGGTTGTTTAGCCACATGTGTTATACTTCATGATCAATGTATCAAAAAGTGTGTCTGGAATCCAAAGTAGAGGCTTGTTAAGCAAAAATGATGGGAGCAACTCTTTAATTTTGAATTCAACAAATAATATCAATAAGACATGCAATTCAAAATCAAGGACTGAATTGTATGTTAAATTGAATGAATTCATGTAATTGATGGTCCACGGGCATTTTTTTCAAAATGAATATAGTTATTAAGAAAGAAACACATGTTAATTTCAAGGTTATTGCATGAAAAATAGTCCTGGTAACAGCAAGAGGAGCCTAATTAACATGAGGTGATTAGAAATTCTCATTATTTAGGAAATAAACCAGTAAACATGTGTACAAAATGCAAACCCAGATGAATGGCACCTTTTGCCAATGGATTTAAATGGATTTGGATTTTTATTAGTGTTTATACTTGTTTGAATCAATTAATATACTAGGTTGTTTAGCCACATGTGTTATATTTCATGATCAATGGATCAAAAAGTGTGTTTGGAATCAGAAGAAGAGGCTTGTTAACCAAAAATGATGGGTGCAACTCTCCAATTTTGAATTCAACAAATAATATCAATAAGAAAAGCAATTCAAAATCAAGGACTGAATTGTTTTGTTAAATTGAATGAATTCATGTAATTGATGGTCGAGGGGCATTTTTTTCAAAATGAATATTGTTATTAAGAAAGAAACAAAAGTTAATTTCAAAGTTATTGCATGAAAAATAGTCCTGGTAACAAGAAGAGGGGTGATTAGAAATTCTCATTATTTAGGAATTAAACCAGTTAACATTTGTACGAACTGCAAACCCTGATGAATGACACCTTTTGCAAATGGATTTAAATGGAGGTGGATTTTTATTAGTGTTTACACTTGTTTGAATCAATTAATATACTAGGTTGTTTAGCCACATGTGTTATACTTCAAGATCAATGTATCAAAAAGTGTGTTTGGAATTCAAAGAAGAGGCTTGTTAACCAAAAATGATAGGGGCAGCTCTCTAATTTTGAATTCAACAAATAATATCAATAAGAAATGCAATTCAAAATCAAGGACTGAATTGTATGTTCAATTGATTGAAATCATGTAATTGATGGTCCACGGGCATTTTTTTCAAAATGAATATAGTTATTAAGAAAGAAACACATGTTAATTTCAAGGTTATTGCATGAAAAATAGTCCTGGTAACAGCAAGAGGAGCCTAATTAACATGAGGTGATTAGAAATTCTCATTATTTAGGAAATAAACCAGTAAACATGTGTACAAAATGCAAACCCAGATGAATGGCACCTTTTGCCAATGGATTTAAATGGATTTGGATTTTTATTAGTGTTTATACTTGTTTGAATCAATTAATATACTAGGTTGTTTAGCCACATGTGTTATATTTCATGATCAATGGATCAAAAAGTGTGTTTGGAATCAGAAGAAAAGGCTTGTTAACCAAAAATGATGGGTGCAACTCTCCAATTTTGAATTCAACAAATAATATCAATAAGAAAAGCAATTCAAAATCAAGGACTGAATTGTTTGTTAAATTGAATGAATTCATGTAATTGATGGTCGAGGGGCATTTTTTTCAAAATGAATATTGTTATTAAGAAAGAAACAAAAGTTAATTTCAAAGTTATTGCATGAAAAATAGTCCTGGTAACAACAAGAGGAGCCTGATTAACATGAGTTGATTAGAAATTCTCATTATTTAGGAATTAAACCAGTTAACATTTGTACGAAATGCAAGCCCAGAATAATGGCACCTTTGGCCGATGGATTTAAATAGATTTGGATTTTTATTGGTGTTTATACTTGTTTGAATCAATTAATATACTAGGTTGTTTAGCCACATGTGTTATACTTCATGATCAATGTATCAAAAAGTGTGTTTGGAATCAAAAGAAGAGGCTTGTTAAGCTAAAATGATGGGAGCAACTCTTTAATTTTGAATTCAACAAATAATATCAATAAGAAATGGAATTCAAAATCAAGGACTGAATTGTATGTTAAATTGAATGAATTAATTGATGGTCCACGGGCATTTGTTTCAAAAAGAATGTAGTTATTGAGAAAGAAACACATGTTAATTTCAAGGTTATTGCATGAAAAATAGTCCTGGTAACAAGAAGAGGAGCCTAATTAACATGAGGTGATTAGAAATTCTCATTATTTAGGAATTAAACCAGTTAACATTTGTACGAACTGCAAACCCTGATGAATGACACCTTTTGCCAATGGATTTAAATGGATGTGGATTTTTATTAGTGTTTACACTTGTTTGAATCAATTAATATACTAGGTTGTTTAGCCACATGTGTTATACTTCAAGATCAATGTATCAAAAAGTGTGTTTGGAATTCAAAGAAGAGGCTTGTTAACCAAAAATGATAGGGGCAGCTCTCTAATTTTGAATTCAACAAATAATATCAATAAGAAATGCAATTCAAAATCAAGGACTGAATTGTATGTTCAATTGATTGAAATCATGTAATTGATGGTCCACGGGCATTTTTTTCAAAATGAATATAGTTATTAAGAAAGAAACACATGTTAATTTCAAGGTTATTGCATGAAAAATAGTCCTGGTAACAGCAAGAGGAGCCTAATTAACATGAGGTGATTAGAAATTCTCATTATTTAGGAAATAAACCAGTAAACATGTGTACAAAATGCAAACCCAGATGAATGGCACCTTTTGCCAATGGATTTAAATGGATTTGGATTTTTATTAGTGTTTTATACTTGTTTGAATCAATTATATATACTAGGTGTTTTAGCCACATGTGTTATATTTCATGATCAATGGATCAAAAAGTGTGTTTGGAATCAGAAGAAAAGGCTTGTTTAACCAAAAATGATGGGTGCAACTCTCCAATTTTGAATTCAACAAATAATATCAATAAGAAAAGCAATTCAAAATCAAGGACTGAATTGTTTGTTAAATTGAATGAATTCATGTAATTGATGGTCGAGGGGCATTTTTTTCAAAATGAATATTGTTATTAAGAAAGAAACAAAAGTTAATTTCAAAGTTATTGCATGAAAAAATAGTCCTGGTAACAACAAGAGGAGCCTGATTAACATGAGTTGATTAGAAATTCTCATTATTTAGGAATTAAACCAGTTAACATTTGTGTACGAAATGCAAGCCCAGAATAATGGCACCTTTGGCCGATGGATTTAAATAGATTTGGATTTTTTATTGGTGTTTATACTTGTTTGAATCAATTAATATACTAGGTTGTTTAGCCACATGTGTTATACTTCATGATCAATGTATCAAAAAGTGTGTTTGGAATCAAAAGAAGAGGCTTGTTAAGCTAAAATGATGGGAGCAACTCTTTAATTTTGAATTCAACAAATAATATCAATAAGAAATGCAATTCAAAATCAAGGACTGAATTGTATGTTAAATTGAATGAATTAATTGATGGTCCACGGGCATTTGTTTCAAAAAGAATGTAGTTATTGAGAAAGAAACACATGTTAATTTCAAGGTTATTGCATGAAAAATAGTCCTGGTAACAAGAAGAGGGGTGATTAGAAATTCTCATTATTTAGGAATTAAACCAGTTAACATTTGTACGAACTGCAAACCCTGATGAATGACACCTTTTGCAAATGGATTTAAATGGAGGTGGATTTTTATTAGTGTTTACACTTGTTTGAATCAATTAATATACTAGGTTGTTTAGCCACATGTGTTATACTTCAAGATCAATGTATCAAAAAGTGTGTTTGGAATTAAAAGAAGAGGCTTGTTAACCAAAAATGATAGGGGCAACTCTCTAATTTTGAATTCAACAAATAATATCAATAAGAAATTCAATTCAAAATCAAGGACTGAATTGTATGTTAAATTGATTGAATTCATGTAATTGATGGTCCACGGGCATTTTTTTCAAAATCAATATAGTTATTATGAAAGAAACAAAAGTTAATTTCAAAGTTATTGCATGAAAAATAGTCCTGGTAACAACAAAAGGAGCCTAATTAACATGACGAGATTAGAAATTCTCATTATTTAGGAATTAAACCAGTAAACATGTGTACAAAATGCAAACCCAGATGAATGGCACCTTTTGCCAATGGATTTAAATGGATTTGGATTTTTATTAGTGTTTATACTTGTTTGAATCAATTAATATACTAGGTTGTTTAGCCACATGTGTTATACTTCATGATCAATGTATCAAAAAGTGTGTTTGGAATCAAAAGAAGAGGCTTGTTGACCAAAAATGATAGGGGCAACTCTCTAATTTTGAATTCAACAAATAATATCAAAAAGAAATGCAATACAAAATCAAGTACTGAATTTAATGTTAAATTGAATGGATTCGTGTAATTGATGATCCACGGGCATTTTTTTCAAAATGAATATAGTTATTAAGAAAGAAAAGAAAAGTTAATTTCAAGGTTATTCCATGAAAAATTGTCCTGGTAACAACAAGAGGAGCCTGATTAACATGAGGTGATTAGAAATTCTCATTACTTAGGAATTACACCAGTTAACATTTGAACGAAATGCAAACCCAGAATAATGGCACCTTTGGCCGATGGATTTAAATAGATTTGGATTTTTATTGGTGTTTATACTTGTTTGAATCAATTAATATACTCGGTTGTTTAGCCACATGTGTTATACTTCATGATCAATGTATCAAAAAAGTGTGTCTGGAATCCAAAGTAGAGGCTTGTTAAGCAAAAATGATGGGGAGCAACTCTTTAATTTTGAATTCAACAAATAATATCAATAAGACATGCAATTCAAAATCAAGGACTGAATTGTATGTTAAATTGAATGAATTCATGTAATTGATGGTCCACGGGCATTTTTTTCAAAATGAATATAGTTATTAAGAAAGAAACACATGTTAATTTCAAGGTTATTGCATGAAAAATAGTCTTGGTAACAACAAGAGGAGCCTAATTAACATGAGGTGATTAGAAATTCTCATTATTTAGGAATTAAACCAGTTAACATTTGTACGAACTGCAAACCCTGATGAATGACACCTTTTGCCAATGGATTTAAATGGATGTGGATTTTTATTAGTGTTTACACTTGTTTGAATCAATTAATATACTAGGTTGTTTTAGCCACATGTGTTATACTTCAAGATCAATGTATCAAAAAGTGTGTTTGGAATTAAAAGAAGAGGCTTGTTAACCAAAAATGATAGGGGCAGCTCTCTAATTTTGAATTCAACAAATAATATCAATAAGAAATGCAATTCAAAATCAAGGACTGAATTGTATGTTCAATTGATTGAAATCATGTAATTGATGGTCCACGGGCATTTTTTTCAAAATGAATATAGTTATTAAGAAAGAAAACAGATGTTAATTTCAAGGTTATATGCATGAAAAATAGTCCTGGTAACAACAAAAGGAGCCTAATTAACATGACGAGATTAGAAATTCTCATTATTTAGGAATTAAACCAGTAAACATGTGTACAAAATGCAAACCCAGATGAATGGCACCTTTTGCCAATGGATTTAAATGGATTTGGATTTTTATTAGTGTTTATACTTGTTTGAATCAATTAATATACTAGGTTGTTTAGCCACATGTGTTATACTTCATGATCAATGTATCAAAAAGTGTGTTTGGAATCAAAAGAAGAGGCTTGTTGACCAAAAATGATAGGGGCAACTCTCTAATTTTGAATTCAACAAATAATATCAAAAAGAAATGCAATACAAAATCAAGTACTGAATTTAATGTTAAATTGAATGGATTCGTGTAATTGATGATCCACGGGCATTTTTTTCAAAATGAATATAGTTATTAAGAAAGAAAGAAAAGTTAATTTCAAGGTTATTCCATGAAAAATTGTCCTGGTAACAACAAGAGGAGCCTGATTAACATGAGGTGATTAGAAATTCTCATTACTTAGGAATTACACCAGTTAACATTTGAACGAAATGCAAACCCAGAATAATGGCACCTTTGGCCGATGGATTTAAATAGATTTGGATTTTTATTGGTGTTTATACTTGTTTGAATCAATTAATATACTCGGTTGTTTAGCCACATGTGTTATACTTCATGATCAATGTATCAAAAAGTGTGTCTGGAATCCAAAGTAGAGGCTTGTTAAGCAAAAATGATGGGAGCAACTCTTTAATTTTGAATTCAACAAATAATATCAATAAGACATGCAATTCAAAATCAAGGACTGAATTGTATGTTAAATTGAATGAATTCATGTAATTGATGGTCCACGGGCATTTTTTTCAAAATGAATATAGTTATTAAGAAAGAAACACATGTTAATTTCAAGGTTATTGCATGAAAAATAGTCCTGGTAACAGCAAGAGGAGCCTAATTAACATGAGGTGATTAGAAATTCTCATTATTTAGGAAATAAACCAGTAAACATGTGTACAAAATGCAAACCCAGATGAATGGCACCTTTTGCCAATGGATTTAAATGGATTTGGATTTTTATTAGTGTTTATACTTGTTTGAATCAATTAATATACTAGGTTGTTTAGCCACATGTGTTATATTTCAAGATCAATGGATCAAAAAGTGTGTTTGGAATCAGAAGAAGAGGCTTGTTAACCAAAAATGATGGGTGCAACTCTCCAATTTTGAATTCAACAAATAATATCAATAAGAAAAGCAATTCAAAATCAAGGACTGAATTGTTTGTTAAATTGAATGAATTCATGTAATTGATGGTCGAGGGGCATTTTTTTCAAAATGAATATAGTTATTAAGAAAGAAACAAAAGTTAATTTCAAAGTTATTGCATGAAAAATAGTCCTGGTAACAACAAGAGGAGCCTGATTAACATGAGTTGATTAGAAATTCTCATTATTTAGGAATTAAACCAGTTAACATTTGTACGAAATGCAAGCCCAGAATAATGGCACCTTTGGCCGATGGATTTAAATAGATTTGGATTTTTATTGGTGTTTATACTTGTTTGAATCAATTAATATACTAGGTTGTTTAGCCACATGTGTTATACTTCATGATCAATGTATCAAAAAGTGTGTTTGGAATCAAAAAGAAGAGGCTTGTTAAGCAAAAATGATGGGAGCAACTCTTTAATTTTGAATTCAACAAATATAATATCAATAAGAAATGCAATTCAAAATCAAGGACTGAATTGTATGTTAAATTGAATGAATTAATTAATTGATGGTCCACGGGCATTTGTTTCAAAAAGAATGTAGTTATTTGAGAAAGAAACACATGTTAATTTCAAGGTTATTGCATGAAAAATAGTCCTGGTAACAAGTAACAAGAAGAGGAGCCTAATTAACATGAGGTGATTAGAAAATTCTCATTATTTAGGAATTAAACCAGTTAACATTTGTACGAACTGCAAACCCTGATGAATGACACCTTTTGCCAATGAATTTAAATGGATGTGGATTTTTATTAGTGTTTATACTTGTTTGAATCAATTAATATACTAGGTTGTTTAGCCAAATGTGTTATATTTCATGATCAATGGATCAAAAAGTGTGTTTGGAATCAAAAGAAGATGCTTGTTAACCAAAAATGATGGGAGCAACTCTCCAATTTTGAATTCAACAAATAATACAATAAGAAAAGCAATTCAAAATCAAGGACTGAATTGTATGTTAAATTGAATGAATTCATGTAATTGATGGTCCACGGACATTTTTTTCAAAATGAATATAGTTATTAAGAAAGAAACACATGTTAATTTCAAGGTTATTGCATGAAAAATAGTCTTGGTAACAACAAGAGGAGCCTAATTAACATGAGGTGATTAGAAATTCTCATTATTTAGGAATTAAACCAGTTAACATTTGTACGAACTGCAAACCCTGATGAATGACACCTTTTGCCAATGGATTTAAATGGATGTGGATTTTTATTAGTGTTTACACTTGTTTGAATCAATTAATATATTAGGTTGTTTAGCCACATGTGTTATACTTCAAGATCAATGTATCAAAAAAAGTGTGTTTGGAATTAAAAGAAGAGGCTTGTTAACCAAAAATGATATAGGGGGCAGCTCTCTAATTTTGAATTCAACAAATAATATCAATAAGAAATGCAATTCAAAATCAAGGACTGAATTGTATGTTCAATTGATTGAAATCATGTAATTGATGGTCCACGGGCATTTTTTTCAAAATGAATATAGTTTATTAAGAAAGAAACAGATGTTAATTTCAAGGTTATTGCATGAAAAATAGTCCTGGTAACAACAAAAGGAGCCTAATTAACATGACGAGATTAGAAATTCTCATTATTTAGGAATTAAACCAGTAAAACATGTGTACAAAATGCAAACCCAGATGAATGGCACCTTTTGCCAATGGATTTAAATGGATTTGGATTTTTATTAGTGTTTTTATACTTGTTTGAATCAATTAATATACTAGGTTGTTTAGCCACATGTGTTATACATCATGATCAATGTATCAAAAAGTGTGTTTGGAATCAAAAGAAGAGGCTTGTTGACCAAAAATGATAGGGGCAACTCTCTAATTTTGAATTCAACAAATAATATCAAAAAGAAATGCAATACAAAATCAAGTACTGAATTTAATGTTAAATTGAATGGATTCGTGTAATTGATGATCCACGGGCATTTTTTTTTCAAAATGAATATAGTTATTAAGAAAGAAAGAAAAGTTAATTTCAAGGTTATTCCATGAAAAATTGTCCTGGTAACAACAAGAGGAGCCTGATTAACATGAGGTGATTAGAAATTCTCATTACTTAGGAATTACACCAGTTAACATTTGAATGAAATGCAAACCCAGAATAATGGCACCTTTGGCCGATGGATTTAAATAGATTTGGATTTTTATTGGTGTTTATACTTGTTTGAATCAATTAATATACTCGGTTGTTTAGCCACATGTGTTATACTTCATGATCAATGTATCAAAAAGTGTGTATGGAATCCAAAGTAGAGGCTTGTTAAGCAAAAATGATGGGAGCAACTCTTTAATTTTGAATTCAACAAATAATATCAATAAGACATGCAATTCAAAATCAAGGACTGAATTGTATGTTAAATTGAATGAATTCATGTAATTGATGGTCCACGGGCATTTTTTTCAAAATGAATATAGTTATTAAGAAAGAAACACATGTTAATTTCAAGGTTATTGCATGAAAAAATAGTCCTGGTAACAGCAAGAGGAGCCTAATTAACATGAGGTGATTAGAAATTCTCATTATTTAGGAAATAAACCAGTAAACATGTGTACAAAATGCAAACCCAGATGAATGGCACCTTTTGCCAATGGATTTAAATGGATTTGGATTTTTATTAGTGTTTATACTTGTTTGAATCAATTAATATACTAGGTTGTTTAGCCACATGTGTTATATTTCAAGATCAATGGATCAAAAAGTGTGTTTGGAATCAGAAGAAGAGGCTTGTTAACCAAAAATGATGGGTGCAACTCTCCAATTTTGAATTCAACAAATAATATCAATAAGAAAAGCAATTCAAAATCAAGGACTGAATTGTTTGTTAAATTGAATGAATTCATGTAATTGATGGTCGAGGGGCATTTTTTTCAAAATGAATATAGTTATTAAGAAAGAAACAAAAGTTAATTTCAAAGTTATTGCATGAAAAATAGTCCTGGTAACAACAAGAGGAGCCTGATTAACATGAGTTGATTAGAAATTCTCATTATTTAGGAATTAAACCAGTTAACATTTGTACGAAATGCAAGCCCAGAATAATGGCACCTTTGGCCGATGGATTTAAATAGATTTGGATTTTTATTGGTGTTTATACTTGTTTGAATCATTTAATATACTAGGTTGTTTAGCCACATGTGTTATACTTCATGATCAATGTATCAAAAAGTGTGTTTGGAATCAAAAGAAGAGGCTTGTTAAGCAAAAATGATGGGAGCAACTCTTTAATTTTGAATTCAACAAATAATATCAATAAGAAATGCAATTCAAAATCAAGGACTGAATTGTATGTTAAATTGAATGAATTCATGTAATTGATGGTCCACGGGCATTTTTTTCAAAATGAATATAGTTATTATGAAAGAAACAAAAGCTAATTTCAAAGTTATTGCATGAAAAATAGTCTTGGTAACAACAAGATGAGCCTGATTAACATGAGTTGATTAGAAATTCTCATTATTTAGGAATTAAACCAGTTAACATTTGTACGAACTGCAAACCCTGATGAATGACACCTTTTGCCAATGAATTTAAATGGATGTGGATTTTTATTAGTGTTTATACTTGTTTGAATCAATTAATATACTAGGTTGTTTAGCCAAATGTGTTATATTTCATGATCAATGGATCAAAAAGTGTGTTTGGAATCAAAAGAAGATGCTTGTTAACCAAAAATGATAGGGGCAACTCTCTAATTTTGAATTCAACAAATAATATCAAAAAGAAATGCAATACAAAATCAAGTACTGAATTTAATGTTAAATTGAATGGATTCGTGTAATTGATGATCCACGGGCATTTTTTTCAAAATGAATATAGTTATTAAGAAAGAAAGAAAAGTTAATTTCAAGGTTATTCCATGAAAAATTGTCCTGGTAACAGCAAGAGGAGCCTAATTAACATGAGGTGATTAGAAATTCTCATTATTTAGGAAATAAACCAGTAAACATGTGTACAAAAATGCCAAAAACCCAGATGAATGGCACCTTTTGCCAATGGATTTAAATGGATTTGGATTTTTATTAGTGTTTATACTTGTTTGAATCAATTAATATACTAGGTTGTTTAGCCACATGTGTTATATTTCATGATCAATGGATCAAAAAGTGTGTTTGGAATCAGAAGAAGAGGCTTGTTAACCAAAAAATGATGGGTGCAAACTCTCCAATTTTGAATTCAACAAATAATATCAATAAGAAAAGCAATTCAAAATCAAAGACTGAATTGTTTGTTTAATTGGATGAATTCATGTAATTGATGGTCGACGGGCATTTTTTTCAAAATGAATATAGTTATTATGAAAGAAACAAAAGTTAATTTCAAAGTTATTGCATGAAAAATAGTCCTGGTAACAACAAGATGAGCCTGATTAACATGAGTTGATTAGAAATTCTCATTATTTAGGAATTAAACCAATTAACATTTGTACGAAATGCAAACCCAGAATAATGGCACCTTTGGCCGATGGATTTAAATAGATTTGGATTTTTATTGGTGTTTATACTTGTTTGAATCAATTAATATACTAGGTTGTTTAGCCACATGTGTCAAACTTCATGATCAATGTATCAAAAAGTGTGTTTGGAATCAAAAGAAGAGGCTTGTTAACCAAAATTGATTGGAGCAACTCTTTAATTTTGAATTCAACAAATAATATCAATAAGAAATGCAATTCAAAATCAAGGACTGAATTGTATGTTAAATTGAATGAATTCATGTAATTGATGATCCACGGGCATTTTTTTCAAAATGAATATAGTTATTAAGAAAGAAACACATGTTAATTTCAAGGTTATTGCATGAAAAATAGTCTTGGTAACAACAAGAGGAGCCTAATTAACATGAGGTGATTAGAAATTCTCATTATTTAGGAATTAAATCAGTTAACATTTGTACGAACTGCAAACCCTGATGAATGACACCTTTTGCAAATGGATTTAAATGGAGGTCGATTTTTATTAGTGTTTACACTTGTTTGAATCAATTAATATACTAGGTTGTTTAGCCACATGTGTTATACTTCAAGATCAATGTATCAAAAAGTGTGTTTGGAATTAAAAGAAGAGGCTTGTTAACCAAAAATGATAGGGGCAACTCTCTAATTTTGAATTCAACAAATAATATCAATAAGAAATGCAATTCAAAATCAAGGACTGAATTGTATGTTCAATTGATTGAAATCATGTAATTGATGGTCCACGGGCATTTTTTTCAAAATGAATATAGTTATTAAGAAAGAAACAGATGTTAATTTCAAGGTTATTGCATGAAAAATAGTCCTGGTAACAACAAAAGGAGCCTAATTAACATGACGAGATTAGAAATTCTCATTATTTAGGAATTAAACCAGTAAACATGTGTACAAAATGCAAACCCAGATGAATGGCACCTTTTGCCAATGGATTTAAATGGATTTGGATTTTTATTAGTGTTTATACTTGTTTGAATCAATTAATATACTAGGTTGTTTAGCCACATGTGTTATACTTCATGATCAATGTATCAAAAAGTGTGTTTGGAATCAAAAGAAGAGGCTTGTTGACCAAAAATGATAGGGGCAACTCTCTAATTTTGAATTCAACAAATAATATCAAAAAGAAAATGCAATACAAAATCAAGTACTGAATTTAATGTTAAATTGAATGGATTCGTGTAATTGATGATCCACGGGCATTTTTTTCAAAATGAATATAGTTATTAAGAAAGAAAGAAAAGTTAATTTCAAGGTTATTCCATGAAAAATTGTCCTGGTAACAACAAGAGGAGCCTGATTAACATGAGGTGATTAGAAATTCTCATTACTTAGGAATTACACCAGTTAACATTTGAACGAAATGCAAACCCAGAATAATGGCACCTTTGGCCGATGGATTTAAATAGATTTGGATTTTTATTGGTGTTTATACTTGTTTGAATCAATTAATATACTCGGTTGTTTAGCCACATGTGTTATACTTCATGATCAATGTATCAAAAAGTGTGTCTGGAATCCAAAGTAGAGGCTTGTTAAGCAAAAATGATGGGAGCAACTCTTTAATTTTGAAATTCAACAAATAATATCAATAAGACATGCAATTCAAAATCAAGGACTGAATTGTATGTTAAATTGAATGAATTCATGTAATTGATGGTCCACGGGCATTTTTTTCAAAATGAATATAGTTATTAAGAAAGAAACACATGTTAATTTCAAGGTTATTGCATGAAAAATAGTCCTGGTAACAGCAAGAGGAGCCTAATTAACATGAGGTGATTAGAAATTCTCATTATTTAGGAAATAAACCAGTAAACATGTGTACAAAATGCAAACCCAGATGAATGGCACCTTTTGCCAATGGATTTAAATGGATTTGGATTTTTATTAGTGTTTATACTTGTTTGAATCAATTAATATACTAGGTTGTTTAGCCACATGTGTTATATTTCATGATCAATGGATCAAAAAGTGTGTTTGGAATCAGAAGAAGAGGCTTGTTAACCAAAAATGATGGGTGCAACTCTCCAATTTTGAATTCAACAAATAATATCAATAAGAAAAGCAATTCAAAATCAAAGACTGAATTGTTTGTTTAATTGGATGAATTCATGTAATTGATGGTCGACGGGCATTTTTTTCAAAATGAATATAGTTATTATGAAAGAAACAAAAGTTAATTTCAAAGTTATTGCATGAAAAATAGTCCTGGTAACAACAAGATGAGCCTGATTAACATGAGTTGATTAGAAATTCTCATTATTTAGGAATTAAACCAGTAAACATTTGTACAAAATGCAAACCCAGATGAATGGCACCTTTTGCCAATGGATTTAAATGGATTTGGATTTTTATTAGTGTTTATACTTGTTTGAATCAATTAATATACTAGGTTGTTTAGCCACATGTGTTATACTTCATGATCAATGTATCAAAAAGTGTGTTTGGAATTAAAAGAAGAGGCTTGTTAACCAAAAATGATAGGGGCAACTCTCTAATTTTGAATTCAACAAATAATATCAATAAGAAATTCAATTCAAAATCAAGGACTGAATTGTATGTTAAATTGATTGAATTCATGTAATTGATGGTCCACGGGCATTTTTTTCAAAATGAATATAGTTATTATGAAAGAAACAAAAGCTAATTTCAAAGTTATTGCATGAAAAATAGTCTTGGTAACAACAAGATGAGCCTGATTAACATGAGTTGATTAGAAATTCTCATTATTTAGGAATTAAACCAGTAAACATTTGTACAAAATGCAAACCCAGATGAATGGCACCTTTTGCCAATGGATTTAAATGGATTTGGATTTTTATTAGTGTTTATACTTGTTTGAATCAATTAATATACTAGGTTGTTTAGCCACATGTGTTATACTTCATGATCAATGTATCAAAAAGTGTGTTTGGAATCAAAAGAAGAGGCTTGTTGACCAAAAATGATAGGGGCAACTCTCTAATTTTGAATTCAACAAATAATATCAAAAAGAAATGCAATACAAAATCAAGTACTGAATTTAATGTTAAATTGAATGGATTCGTGTAATTGATGGTCCACGGGCATTTTTTTCAAAATGAATATAGTTATTAAGAAAGAAACAAAAGTTAATTTCAAGGTTATTCCATGAAAAATAGTGTCCTGGTAACAACAAGAGGAGCCTGATTAAAATGAGGTGATTAGAAATTCTCATTACTTAGGAATTACACCAGTTAACATTTGAACGAAATGCAAACCCCGAATAATGGCATCTTTGGCCGATGGATTTAAATAGATTTGGATTTTTATTAGTGTTTATACTTATTTGAATCAATTAATATACTAGGTTGTTTAGCCACATGTGTTATACTTCATGATCAATGTATCAAAAAGTGTGTCTGGAATCCAAAGTAGAGGCTTGTTAAGCAAAAATGATGGGAGCAACTCTTTAATTTTGAATTCAACAAATAATATCAATAAGACATGCAATTCAAAATCAAAGACTGAATTGTATGTTAAATTGAATGAATTCATGTAATTGATGGTCCACGGGCATTTTTTTTCAAAATGAATATAGTTATTAAGAAAAAGAAACACATGTTAATTTCAAGGTTATTGCATGAAAAATAGTCCTAGTAACAACAAGAGGAGCCTAATTAACATGAGGTGATTAGAAATTCTCATTATTTAGGAATTAAACCAGTTAACATTTGTACGAACTGCAAACCCTGATGAATGACACCTTTTGCCAATGGATTTAAATGGATGTGGATTTTTATTAGTGTTTATACTTGTTTGAATCAATTAATATACTAGGTTGTTTAGCCAAATGTGTTATATTTCATGATCAATGGATCAAAAAGTGTGTTTGGAATCAAAAGAAGAGGCTTGTTAACCAAAAATGATGGGAGCAACTCTCTAATTTTGAATTCAACAAATAATACAATAAGAAAAGCAATTCAAAATCAAAGACTGAATTGTTTGTTTAATTAGATGAATTCATGTAATTGATGGTCGACGGGCTTTTTTTTCAAAATGAATATAGTTATTATGAATGAAACAAAAGTTAATTTCAAAGTTATTGCCTGAAAAATAGTCCTGGTAACAACAAGATGAGCCTGATTAACATGAGTTGATTAGAAATTCTCATTATTTAGGAATTAAACCAGTTAACATTTGTACGAAATGCAAACCCAGAATAATGGCACCTTTGGCCGATGGATTTAAATAGATTTGGATTTTTATTGGTGTTTATACTTGTTTGAATCAATTAATATACTAGGTTGTTTAGCCATATGTGTTATACTTCATGATCAATGTATCAAAAAGTGTGTTTGGAATCAAAAGAAGAGGCTTGTTAACCAAAATTGATGGGAGCAACTCTTTAATTTTGAATTCAAATAATAATATCAATAAGAAATGCAATTCAAAATCAAGGACTGAATTGTATGTTAAATTGAATGAATTCATGTAATTGATGGTCCACGGGCATTTTTTTTTTTCAAAATGAATATAGTTATTAAGAAAGAAACACATGTTAATTTCAAGGTTATTGCATGAAAAAATAGTCTTGGTAACAACAAGAGGAGCCTAATTAACATGAGGTGATTAGAAATTCTCATTATTTAGGAATTAAACCAGTTAACATTTGTACGAACTGCAAACCCTGATGAATGACACCTTTTGCCAATGGATTTAAATGGATGTGGATTTTTATTAGTGTTTACACTTGTTTGAATCAATTAATATACTAGGTTGTTTAGCCACATGTGTTATACTTCAAGATCAATATATCAAAAAGTGTGTTTGGAATTAAAAGAAGAGGCTTGTTAACCAAAAATGATAGGGGCAACTCTCTAATTTTGAATTCAACAAATAATATCAATAAGAAATTCAATTCAAAATCAAGGACTGAATTGTATGTTCAATTGATTGAAATCATGTAATTGATGGTCCACGGGCATTTTTTTCAAAATGAATATAGTTATTAAGAAAGAAACAGATGTTAATTTCAAGGTTATTGCATGAAAAATAGTCCTGGTAACAACAAAAGGAGCCTAATTAACATGACGAGATTAGAAATTCTCATTATTTAGGAATTAAACCAGTAAACATTTGTACAAAATGCAAACCCAGATGAATGGCACCTTTTGCCAATGGATTTAAATGGATTTGGATTTTTATTAGTGTTTATACTTGTTTGAATCAATTAAATATACTAGGTTGTTTAGCCACATGTGTTATACTTCATGATCAATGTATCAAAAAGTGTGTTTGGAATCAAAAGAAGAGGCTTGTTGACCAAAAATGATAGGGGCAACTCTCTAATTTTGAATTCAACAAATAATATCAAAAAAAGAAATGCAATACAAAATCAAGTACTGAATTTAATGTTAAATTGAATGGATTCGTGTAATTGATGATCCACGGGGCATTTTTTTTCAAAATGAATATAGTTATTAAGAAAGAAAGAAAAGTTAATTTCAAGGTTATTGCATGAAAAATAGTCCTGGTAACAACAAGAGGAGCCTGATTAACATGAGGTGATTAGAAATTCTCATTACTTAGGAATTACACCAGTTAACATTTGAACGAAATGCAAACCCAGAATAATGGCACCTTTGGCCGATGGATTTAAATAGATTTGGATTTTTATTGTGTGTTTATACTTGTTTGAATCAATTAATATACTAGGTTGTTTAGCCACATGTGTTATACTTCATGATCAATGTATCAAAAAAGTGTGTCTGGAAATCAAAAGAAGAGGCTTGTTAAGCAAAAATGATGGGAGCAACTCTTTAATTTTGAATTCAACAAATAATATCAATAAGAAATGCAATTCAAAATCAAGGACTGAATTGTATGTTAAATTGAATGAATTCATGTAATTGATGGTCCACGGGCATTTTTTTCAAAAATGAATATAGTTATTTAAGAAAGAAACACATGTTAATTTCAAGGTTATTGCATGAAAAATATAGTCCTGGTAACAACAAGAGGAGCCTAATTAACATGAGGTGATTAGAAATTCTCATTATTTAGGAATTTAAAACCAGTTAACATTTGTACGAAACTGCAAACCCTGATGAATGACACCTTTTGCCAATGGATTTAAATGGATGTGGATTTTTTATTAGTGTTTACACTTGTTTGAATCAATTAATATACTAGGTTGTTTAGCCACATGTGTTTATACTTCATGATCAATGTATCAAAAAGTGTGTTTGGAATTCAAAAGAAGAGGCTTGTTAACCAAAAATGATATGGGGGGCAACTCTCTAATTTTGAATTCAACAAATAATATCAATAAGAAATGCAATTCAAAATCAAGGACTGAATTGTATGTTAAATTGATTGAAATTCATGTAATTGATGGTCCACGGGCATTTTTTCAAAATGAATATAGTTATTAAGAAAAAGAAACAGATGTTTAATTTCAAGGTTATTGCATGAAAAATAGTCCTGGGTAACAACAAGAGGAGCCTAATTAACATGAGGTGATTAGAAATTCTCATTATTTAGGAATTAAACCAGTTAAACATTTGTACAAAATGCAAACCCAGATGAATGGCACCTTTTGCCAATGGATTTAAATGGATTTGGATTTTTATTAGTGTTTTATACTTGTTTGAATCAATTTAATATACTAGGTTGTTTAGCCACATGTGTTATACTTCATGATCAATGTATCAAAAAGTGTGTTTGGAATCAAAAGAAGAGGCTTGTTGACCAAAAATGATAGGGGCAACTCTCTAATTTTGAATTCAACAAATAATATCAAAAAAGAAATGCAATACAAAATCAAGTACTGAATTTTAATGTTAAATTGAATGGATTCGTGTAATTGATGGTCCACACGGGCATTTTTTTTCAAAATGAATATAGTTATTAAGAAAGAAAGAAAAGTTAATTTCAAGGTTATTCCATGAAAAATTGTCCTGGGTAACAACAAGAGGAGCCTGATTAACATGAGGTGATTAGAAATTCTCATTACTTAGGAAATTACACCAGTTAACATTTGAACGAAATGCAAACCCAGAATAAATGGCACCTTTGGCCGATGGATTTAAATAGATTTGGATTTTTATTGGTGTTTATACTTGTTTGAATCAATTAATATACTAGGTTGTTTAGCCACATGTGTTATACTTCATGATCAATGTATCAAAAAGTGTGTGTCTGGAATCAAAAGAAGAGGCTTGTTAAGCAAAAATGATGGGAGCAACTCTTTTAATTTTGAATTCAACAAATAATATCAATAAGAACATGCAATTCAAAATCAAGGACTGAATTGTATGTTAAATTGAATGAATTCATGTAATTGATGGTCCACGGGCATTTTTTTCAAAATGAATATAGTTTATTAAGAAAGAAACACATGTTAATTTCAAGGTTATTGCATGAAAAATAGTCCTGGTAACAACAAGAGGAGCCTAATTAACATGAGGTGATTAGAAATTCTCATTATTTAGGATTATTAAACCAGTAAACATTTGTACAAAATGCAAAACCATGATGAATGGCACCTTTTGCCAATGGATTT
The DNA here is from genome assembly GCA_037897445.1 of Ceriops zippeliana. Classification (NCBI taxonomy): domain Eukaryota; kingdom Viridiplantae; phylum Streptophyta; class Magnoliopsida; order Malpighiales; family Rhizophoraceae; genus Ceriops; species Ceriops zippeliana. Next base: position 23,515 of record JBAPLH010002036.1, read on the forward strand.
AAATGGATTTGGATTTTTATTAGTGTGTTTATACTTGTTTGAATCAATTAATATACTAGGTTGTTTAGCCACATGTGTTATATTTCATGATCAATGGATCAAAAAGTGTGTTTTTGGAATCAGAAGAAGAGGCTTGTTAACCAAAAAAAATGATGGGTGCAACTCTCTCCAATTTTGAATTCAACAAATAATATCAATAAGAAAAGCAATTCAAAATCAAGGACTGAATTGTTTGTTAAATTGAATGAATTCATGTAATTGATGGTCGAGGGGCATTTTTTTTTTTTCAAATGAATATAGTTATTAAGAAAAGAAACAAAAGTTAATTTCAAAGTTATTGCATGAAAAATAGTCCCTGGTAACAACAAGAGGAGCCTGATTAACATGAGTTGATTAGAAATTCTCATTATTTAGGAATTAAACCAGTTAACATTTGTACGAAATGCAAGCCCAGAATAATGGCACCCTTTGGCCGATGGATTTAAATAGATTTGGATTTTTTTATTGGTGTTTATACTTGTTTGAATCAATTAATATACTAGGTTGTTTAGCCACATGTGTTATACTTCATGATCAATGTATCAAAAAGTGTGTTTGGAATCAAAAGAAGAGGCTTGTTAACCAAAAATGATGGGAGCAACTCTTTAATTTTGAATTCAACAAATAATATCAATAAGAAATGCAATTCAAAATCAAGGACTGAATTGTATGTTAAATTGAATGAATTCATGTAATTGATGGTCCACGGGCATTTTTTTTCAAAATGAATATAGTTATTAAGAAAGAAACACATGTTAATTTCAAGGTTATTTGCATGAAAAAATAGTCTTGGTAACAACAAGAGGAGCCTAATTAACATGAGGTGATTAGAAATTCTCATTATTTAGGAATTAAACCAGTTAACATTTGTACGAACTGCAAACCCTGATGAATGACACCTTTTGCAAATGGATTTAAATGGAGGTGGATTTTTATTAGTGTTTACACTTGTTTGAATCAATTAATATACTAGGTTTGTTTAGCCACATGTGTTATACTTCAAGATCAATGTATCAAAAAGTGTGTTTGGAATTAAAAGAAGAGGCTTGTTAACCAAAAATGATAGGGGCAACTCTCTAATTTTGAATTCAACAAATAATATCAATAAGAAATTCAATTCAAAATCAAGGACTGAATTGTATGTTAAATTGATTGAATTCATGTAATTGATGGTCCACGGGCATTTTTTTCAAAATGAATATAGTTATTATGAAAGAAACAAAAGTTAATTTCAAAGTTATTGCATGAAAAATAGTCCTGGTAACAACAAGATGAGCCTGATTAACATGAGTTGATTAGAAATTCTCATTATTTAGGAATTAAACCAGTAAAAACATTTGTACAAAATGCAAACCCAGATGAATGGCACCTTTTTTGCAATGGATTTAAATGGATTTGGATTTTTATTAGTGTTTATACTTGTTTGAATCAATTAATATACTAGGTTGTTTAGCCACATGTGTTATACTTCATGATCAATGTATCAAAAAGTGTGTTTGGAATCAAAAGAAGAGGCTTGTTGACCAAAAATGATAGGGGCAACTCTCTAATTTTGAATTCAACAAATAATATCAAAAAGAAATGCAATACAAAATCAAGTACTGAATTTAATGTTAAATTGAATGGATTCGTGTAATTGATGGTCCACGGGCATTTTTTTTCAAAATGAATATAGTTATTAAGAAAGAAACAAAAGTTAATTTCAAGGTTATTCCATGAAAAAATTGTCCTGGTAACAACAAGAGGAGCCTGATTAAAATGAGGTGATTAGAAATTCTCATTACTTAGGAATTACACCAGTTAACATTTGAACGAAATGCAAACCCCGAATAATGGCACCTTTGGCCGATGGATTTAAATAGATTTGGATTTTTATTGGTGTTTATACTTATTTGAATCAATTAATATACTAGGTTGTTTAGCCACATGTGTTATACTTCATGATCAATGTATCAAAAAGTGTGTCTGGAATCCAAAGTAGAGGCTTGTTAAGCAAAAATGATGGGAGCAACTCTTTAATTTTGAATTCAACAAATAATATCAATAAGACATGCAATTCAAAATCAAAGACTGAATTGTATGTTAAATTGAATGAATTCATGTAATTGATGGTCCACGGGCATTTTTTTCAAAATGAATATAGTTATTAAGAAAGAAACACATGTTAATTTCAAGGTTATTGCATGAAAAAAATAGTCCTGGTAACAACAAAGAGGAGCCTAATTAACATGAGGTGATTAGAAATTCTCATTATTTAGGAATTAGACCAGTTAACATTTGTACGAACTGCAAACCCTGATGAATGGCACCTTTTGCCAATGGATTTAAATCGATTTGCATTTTTATTCGTGTTTATACTTGTTTCAATCAATTAATATAGTAGGTTGTTTTAGCCACATGTGTTATATTTCATGATCAATGGATCAAAAAGTGTGTTTGGAATCAGAAGAAGAGGCTTGTTAACCAAAAATGATGGGAGCAACTCTCCAATTTTGAATTCAACAAATAATATCAATAAGAAAAGCAATTCAAAATCAAGGACTGAATTGTTTGTTCAAATTGAATGAATTCATGTAATTGATGGTCGACGGGCATTTTTTGCAAAATGAATATAGTTATTAAGAAAGAAACAAAAAGTTAATTTCAAAGTTATTGCATGAAAAATAGTCCTGGTAACAACAAAGAGGAGCCTGATTAACATGAGGTGATTAGAAATTCTCATTATTTAGGAATTAAACCAGTTAACATTTGTACGAAATGAAAACCCAGAAGAATGGCACCTTTGGCCGATGGATTTAAATAGATTTGGATTTTTATTTGTGTGTTTATACTTGTTTGAATCAATTTAATATACTAGGTTGTTTAGCCACATGTGTTATACTTCATGATCAATGTATCAAAAAGTGTGTTTGGAATCAAAAGAAGAGGCTTGTTAAGCAAAAATGATGGGAGCAACTCTTTAATTTTGAATTCAACAAATAATATCAATAAGAAATGCAATTCAAAATCAAGGACTGAATTGTATGTTAAATTGAATGAATTCATGTAATTGATGGTCCACGGGCATTTTTTTCAAAATGAATATAGTTATTAAGAAAGAAACACATGTTAATTTCAAGGTTATTGCATGAAAAATAGTCCTGGTAACAACAAGAGGAGCCTAATTAACATGAGGTGATTAGAAATTCTCATTATTTAGGAAATTAAACCAGTAAACATTTGTACGAAATGCAAACCCAGATGAATGACACCTTTTGCCAATGGATTTAAATGGATTTGGATTTTTATTAGTGTTTATACTTGTTTGAATCAATTAATATACTAGGTTGTTTAGCCACATGTGTTATATTTCATGATCAATGGATCAAAAAGTGTGTTTGGAATCAGAAGAAGAGGCTTGTTAACCAAAAATGATGGGAGCAACTCTCCAATTTTGAATTCAACAAATAATATCAATAAGAAAAGCAATTCAAAATCAAGGACTGAATTGTTTGTCAAATTGAATGAATTCATGTAATTGATGGTCGACGGGCATTTTTTGCAAAATGAATATAGTTATTAAGAAAGAAACAAAAGTTAATTTCAAAGTTATTGCATGAAAAATAGTCCTGGTAACAACAACAAGAGGGCCTGATTAACATGAGGTGATTAGAAATTCTCATTATTTAGGAATTAAAAACCAGTTAACATTTGTACGAAATGCAAACCCAGAAGAATGGCACCTTTGGCCGATGGATTTAAATAGATTTGGATTTTTATTGGTTTTTATACTTGTTTGAATCAATTAATATACTAGGTTGTTTAGCCACATGTGTTATACTTCATGATCAATGTATCAAAAAGTGTGTTTGGAATCAAAAGAAGAGGCTTGTTAAGCAAAAATGATGGGAGCAACTCTTTAATTTTGAATTCAACAAATATAAATATCAATAAGAAATGCAATTCAAAATCAAGGACTGAATTGTATGTTAAATTGAATGAATTCAGGTAATTGATGGTCCACGGGCATTTTTTTCAAAATGAATATAGTTATTAAGAAAGAAACAAAAGTTAATTTCAAGGTTATTGCATGAAAAATAGTCCTGGTAACAACATGAGGAGCCTGATTAACATGAGTTGATTAGAAATTCTCATTATTTAGGAAATTAAACCAGTTAACATTTGTACGAAATGCAAACCCAGAATAATGGCACCTTTTGGCCGATGGGATTTAAATAGATTTGGATTTTTATTGGTGTTTTATACTTGTTTTGAATCAATTAATATACTAGGTTGTTTAGCCACATGTGTTATATTTCATGATCAATGGATCAAAAAGTGTGTTTGGAATCAAAAGAAGAGGCTTGTTAACCAAAAATGATGGGAGCAACTCTTAATTTTGAATTCAACAAATAATATCAATAAGAAAAGCAATTCAAAATCAAGGACTGAATTGTTTGTTAAATTGAATGAATTCATGTAATTGATGGTCGACGGGCATTTTTTTCAAAATGAATATAGTTATTAAGAAAGAAACAAAAGTTAATTTCAAAGTTATTGCATGAAAAATAGTCCTGGTAACAACAAGAGGAGCCTGATTAACATGAGTTGATTAGAAATTCTCATTATTTAGGAAATTAAACCAGTTAACATTTGTACGAAATGCAAACCCAGAATAATGGCACCTTTGGCCGATGGATTTAAATAGATTTGGATTTTTATTGGTGTTTATACTTGTTTGAATCAATTAATATACTAGGTTGTTTAGCCACATGTGTTATACTTCATGATCAATGTATCAAAAAGTGTGTTTGGAATCAAAAGAAGAGGCTTGTTAAGCAAAAATGATGGGAGCAACTCTTTAATTTTGAATTCAACAAATAATATCAATAAGAAATGCAATTCAAAATCAAGGACTGAATTGTATGTTAAATTGAATGAATTCATGTAATTGATGGTCCACGGGCATTTTTTTCAAAATGAATATAGTTATTGAGAAAGAAACACATGTTAATTTCAAGGTTATTGCATGAAAAATAGTCCTGGTAACAACAAGAGGAGCCTAATTAACATGAGGTGATTAGAAATTCTCATTATTTAGGAATTAAACCAGTTAACATTTGTACGAACTGCAAACCCTGATGAATGACACCTTTTGCCAATGGATTTAAATGGATGTGGATTTTTTTTATTAGTGTTTATACTTGTTTGAATCAATTAAATATACTAGGTTGTTTAGCCAAATGTGTTATATTTCATGATCAATGGATCAAAAAGTGTGTTTGGAATCAAAAGAAGAGGCTTGTTAACCAAAAATGATGGGAGCAACTCTCCAATTTTGAATTCAACAAATAATACAATAAGAAAAGCAATTCAAAATCAAGGACTGAATTGTATGTTAAATTGAATGAATTCATGTAATTGATGGTCCACGGGCATTTTTTTTCAAAATGAATATAGTTATTAAGAAAGAAACACATGTTAATTTCAAGGTTATTGCATGAAAAAAATAGTCTTGGTAACAACAAGAGGAGCCTAATTAACATGAGGTGATTAGAAATTCTCATTATTTAGGAATTAAACCAGTTAACATTTGTACGAAACTGCAAACCCTGATGAATGACACCTTTTGCCAATGGATTTAAATGGATGTGGATTTTTATTAGTGTTTACACTTGTTTGAATCAATTAATATACTAGGTTGTTTAGCCACATGTGTTATATACTTCAAGATCAATGTATCAAAAAGTGTGTTTGGAATCAAAAGAAGAGGCTTGTTAATTAAAAATGATAGGGGGCAACTCTCTAATTTTGAATTCAACAAATAATATCAATAAGAAATGCAATTCAAAATCAAGGACTGAATTGTATGTTAAAATTGAATTGAATTCATGTAATTGATGGTCCACGGGCATTTTTTTTCAAAATGAATATAGTTATTAAGAAAGAAAACAGATGTTAATTTCAAGGTTATTGCATGAAAAATAGTCCTGGTAACAACAAAAGGAGCCTAATTAACATGAGGTGATTAGAAATTCTCATTATTTAGGAATTAAACCAGTTAAACATTTGTACAAAATGCAAAAACCCAGATGAATGGCACCTTTTGCCAATGGATTTAAATGGATTTGGATTTTTATTAGTGTTTATACTTGTTTGAATCAATTAATATACTAGGTTGTTTAGCCACATGTGTTATACTTCATGATCAATGTATCAAAAAGTGTGTTTGGAATCAAAAGAAGAGGCTTGTTGACCAAAAATGATAGGGGCAACTCTCTAATTTTGAATTCAACAAATAATATCAATAAGAAATGCAATACAAAATCAAGGACTGAATTTTAATGTTAAATTGAATGGATTCATGTAATTGATGATCCACGGGGCATTTTTTTCAAAATGAATATAGTTATTAAGAAAGAAAGAAAAGTTAATTTCAAGGTTATTCCATGAAAAATTGTCCTGGTAACAACAAGAGGAGCCTGATTAACATGAGGTGATTAGAAATTCTCATTACTTAGGAATTAAACCAGTTAACATTTGTACGAAATGCAAACCCAGAGAATAATGGCACCTTTTGCCGATGGATTTAAATAGATTTGGATTTTTATTGGTGTTTATACTTGTTTGAATCAATTAATATACTAGGTTGTTTAGCCACATGTGTTATACTTCATGATCAATGTATCAAAAAGTGTGTTTGGAATCAAAAGAAGAGGCTTGTTAAGCAAAAATGATGGGAGCAACTCTTTAATTTTGAATTCAACAAATAATATCAATAAGAAATGCAATTCAAAATCAAGGACTGAATTGTATGTTAAATTGAATGAATTCATGTAATTGATGGTCCACGGGCATTTTTTTCAAAATGAATATAGTTATTAAGAAAGAAAAACACATGTTAATTTCAAGGTTATTGCATGAAAAATAGTCCTGGTAACAGCAAGAGGAGCCTAATTAACATGAGGTGATTAGAAATTCTCATTATTTAGGAAATAAACCAGTTAAACATTTGTACGAAATGCAAACCCAGATGAATGGCACCTGTTGCCTATGGATTTAAATCGATTTGGATTTTTATTCGTGTTTATACTTGTTTCAATCAATTAATATAGTAGGTTGTTTAGTCACATGTGTTATATTTCATGATCAATGGATCAAAAAGTGTGTTTGGAATCAAAAGAAGAGGCTTGTTAACCAAAAATGATGGGTGCAACTCTCCAATTTTGAATTCAACAAATAATATCAATAAGAAATGCAATTCAAAATCAAGGACTGAATTGTTTGTTAAATTGAATGAATTCATGTAATTGATGGTCGAGGGGCATTTTTTTCAAAATGAAATATAGTTATTAAGAAAGAAACAAAAGTTAATTTCAAAGTTATTGCATGAAAAATAGTCCTGGTAACAACAAGAGGAGCCTGATTAACATGATGAGGTGATTAGAAATTCTCATTATTTAGGAATTAAACCAGTTAACATTTGTACGAAATGCAAACCCAGAATAATGGCACCTTTGGCCGATGGATTTAAATAGATTTGGATTTTTTTATTGGTGTTTATACTTGTTTGAATCAATTAATATACTAGGTTGTTTAGCCACATGTGTTATACTTCATGATCAATGTATCAAAAAGTGTGTTTGGAATCAAAAAAGAAGAGGCTTGTTAAGCAAAAATGATGGGAGCAACTCTTTAATTTTGAATTCAACAAATAATATCAATAAGAAATGCAATTCAAAATCAAGGACTGAATTGTATGTTAAAATTGAATGAATTCATTAATTGATGGTCCACGGGCATTTTTTTCAAAATGAATATAGTTATTGAGAAAGAAACACATGTTAATTTCAAGGTTATTGCATGAAAAATAGTCCTGGTAACAAGAAGAGGAGCCTAATTAACATGAGGTGATTAGAAATTCTCATTATTTAGGAATTAAACCAGTTAACATTTGTACGAACTGCAAAACCATGATGAATGACACCTTTTGCCAATGGATTTAAATGGATTTGGATTTTTATTATTAGTGTTTATACTTGTTTGAATCAATTAATATACTAGGTTGTTTAGCCAAATGTGTTATATTTCATGATCAATGGATCAAAAAGTGTGTTTGGAATCAAAAGAAGAGGCTTGTTAACCAAAAATGATGGGAGCAACTCTCCAATTTTGAATTCAACAAATAATATCAATAAGAAAAGCAATTCAAAATCAAAACTGACTGAATTGTTTGTTTAATTGGATGAATTCATGTAATTGATGGTCGACGGGCATTTTTTTCAAAATGAATATAGTTATTATGAAAGAAACAAAAGTTAATTTCAAAGTTATTGCATGAAAAATAGTCCTGGTAACAACAAGATGAGACTGATTAACATGAGTTGATTAGAAATTCTCATTATTTAGGAATTAAACCAGTTAACATTTGTACGAAATGCAAACCCAGAATAATGGCACCTTTGGCCGATGGATTTAAATAGATTTGGATTTTTATTGGTGTTTATACTTGTTTGAATCAATTAATATACTAGGTTGTTTAGCCACATGTGTTATACTTCATGATCAATGTATCAAAAAGTGTGTTTGGAATCAAAAGAAGAGGCTTGTTAAGCAAAAATGATGGGAGCAACTCTTTAATTTTGAATTCAACAAATAATATCAATAAGAAATGCAATTCAAAATCAAGGACTGAATTGTATGTTAAATTGAATGAATTCATGTAATTGATGATCCACGGGCATTTTTTTCAAAATGAATATAGTAGTTATTAAGAAAAGAAACACATGTTAATTTCAAGGTTATTGCATGAAAAATAGTCTTGGTAACAACAAGAGGAGCCTAATTAACATGAGGTGATTAGAAATTCTCATTATTTAGGAATTAAACCAGTTAACATTTGTACGAACTGCAAACCCTGATGAATGACACCTTTTGCAAATGGATTTAAATGGATGTGGATTTTTATTAGTGTTTACACTTGTTTGAATCAATTAATATACTAGGTTGTTTAGCCACATGTGTTATACTTCAAGATCAATGTATCAAAAAGTGTGTTTGGAATTAAAAGAAGAGGCTTGTTAACCAAAAATGATAGGGGCAACTCTCTAATTTTGAATTCAACAAATAATATCAATAAGAAATTCAATTCAAAATCAAGGACTGAATTGTATGTTAAATTGATTGAATTCATGTAATTGATGGTCCACGGGCATTTTTTTCAAAATGAATATAGTTATTATGAAAGAAACAAAAGTTAATTTCAAAGTTATTGCATGAAAAATAGTCCTGGTAACAACAAGATGAGCCTGATTAACATGAGTTGATTAGAAATTCTCATTATTTAGGAATTAAACCAGTAAACATTTGTACAAAATGCAAACCCAGATGAATGGCACCTTTTGCCAATGGATTTAAATGGATTTGGATTTTTATTAGTGTTTATACTTGTTTGAATCAATTAATATACTAGGTTGTTTAGCCACATGTGTTATACTTCATGATCAATGTATCAAAAAGTGTGTTTGGAATCAAAAGAAGAGGCTTGTTGACCAAAAATGATAGGGGCAACTCTCTAATTTTGAATTCAACAAATAATATCAAAAAGAAATGCAATACAAAATCAAGTACTGAATTTAATGTTAAATTGAATGGATTCGTGTAATTGATGGTCCACGGGCATTTTTTTCAAAATGAATATAGTTATTAAGAAAGAAAGAAAAGTTAATTTCAAGGTTATTCCATGAAAAATTGTCCTGGTAACAACAAGAGGAGCCTGATTAAAATGAGGTGATTAGAAATTCTCATTACTTAGGAATTACACCAGTTAACATTTGAACGAAATGCAAACCCCGAATAATGGCATCTTTGGCCGATGGATTTAAATAGATTTGGATTTTTATTGGTGTTTATACTTATTTGAATCAATTAATATACTAGGTTGTTTAGCCACATGTGTTATACTTCATGATCAATGTATCAAAAAGTGTGTCTGGAATCCAAAGTAGAGGCTTGTTAAGCAAAAATGATGGGAGCAACTCTTTAATTTTGAATTCAACAAATAATATCAATAAGACATGCAATTCAAAATCAAGGACTGAATTGTATGTTAAATTGAATGAATTCATGTAATTGATGGTCCACGGCATTTTTTTCAAAATGAATATAGTTATTAAGAAAGAAACACATGTTAATTTCAAGGTTATTGCATGAAAAATAGTCCTGGTAACAACAAGAGGAGCATAATTAACATGAGGTGATTAGAAATTCTCATTATTTAGGAAATAAACCAGTAAACATTTGTACGAAATGCAAACCCAGATGAATGGCAACTGTTGCCAATGGATTTAAATCGATTTGGATTTTTATTCGTGTTTTATACTTGTTTTCAATCAATTAATATAGTAGGTTGTTTAGCCACATGTGTTATATTTCATGATCAATGGATCAAAAAGTGTGTTTGGAATCAGAAGAAGAGGCTTGTTAACCAAAAATGATGGGAGCAACTCTCCAATTTTGAATTCAACAAATAATATCAATAAGAAAAGCAATTCAAAATCAAGGACCGAATTGTTTGTTAAATTGAATGAATTCATGTAATTGATGGTCGACGGGCATTTTTTTTCAAAAATGAATATAGTTATTAAGAAAGAAATAAAAGTTAATTTCAAAGTTATTGCATGAAAAATAGTCCTGGTAACAACATGAGGAGCCTGATTAACATGAGTTGATTAGAAATTCTCATTATTTATTAATTAAACCAGTTAACATTTGTACGAAATGCAAACCCAAAATAATGGCACCTTGGGCCGATTGATCTAAATAGATTTGGATTTTTATTGGTGTTTATACTTGTTTGAATCAATTAATATACTAGGTTGTTTAGCTACATGTGTTATACTTCATGATCAATGTATCAAAAAGTGTGTTAGGAATCAAAAGAAGAGGCTTGTTAACCAAAAATGATGGGAGCAACTCTTTAACTTTGAATTCAACAAATAATATCAATAAGAAATGCAATTCAAAATCAAGGACTGAATTGTATGTTAAATTGATTGAATTCATGTAATTGATGGTCCACGGGCATTTTTTTCAAAATGAATATAGTTATTAAGAAAGAAACAGATGTTAATTTCAAGGTTATTGCATGAAAAATAGTCCTGGTAACAACAAAAGGAGCCTAATTAACATGACGAGATTAGAAATTCTCATTATTTAGGAATTAAACCAGTAAACATGTGTACAAAATGCAAACCCAGATGAATGGCACCTTTTGCCAATGGATTTAAATGGATTTGGATTTTTATTAGTGTTTATACTTGTTTGAATCAATTAATATACTAGGTTGTTTAGCCACATGTGTTATACTTCATGATCAATGTATCAAAAAGTGTGTTTGGAATCAAAAGAAGAGGCTTGTTAAGCAAAAATGATGGGAGCAACTCTTTAATTTTGAATTCAACAAATAATATCAATAAGAAATGCAATTCAAAATGAAGGACTGAATTTTATGTTAAATTGAATGAATTCATGTAATTGATGGTTGACGGGCATTTTTTTCAAAATGAATATAGTTATTAAGAAAGAAACACATGTTAATTTCAATGTTATTGCATGAAAAATAGTCCTAGTAACAACAAGAGGAGCCTAATTCACAAGAGGTGATTAGAAATTCTCATTATTTAGGAATAAAACCAGTTAACATTTGTACGAAATGCAAACACTGATGAATGGCACCTTTTGCCACTGGATTTAAATGGATTTGGATTTTTATTAGTGTTTATACTTGTTTGAAGCAATTAATATACTAGGTTGTTTAGCCACATGTGTTATACTTCATGATCAATGTATCAAAAAGTGTGTTTGGAATCAAAAGAAGAGGCTTGTTAAGCAAAATTGATGGGAGCAACTCTTTAATTTTTAATTCAACAAATAATATCAATAAGAAATGCAATTCAAAATCAAGGACTGGATTGTATGTTAAATTGAATGAATTCATGTAATTGATGGTCCACGGGCATTTTTTTCAAAATGAATATAGTTATTAAGAAAGAAACAGATGTTAATTTCAAGGTTATTGCATGAAAAATAGTCCTGGTAACAACAAAAGGAGCCTAATTAACATGACGAGATTAGAAATTCTCATTATTTAGGAATTAAACCAGTAAACATGTGTACAAAATGCAAACCCAGATGAATGGCACCTTTTGCCAATGGATTTAAATGGATTTGGATTTTTATTAGTGTTTATACTTGTTTGAATCAATTAATATACTAGGTTTGTTTAGCCACATGTGTTATACTTCATGATCAATGTATCAAAAAGTGTGTTTGGAATCAAAAGAAGAGGCTTGTTGACCAAAAATGATAGGGGCAACTCTCTAATTTTGAATTCAACAAATAATATCAAAAAGAAATGCAATACAAAATCAAGTACTGAATTTAATGTTAAATTGAATGGATTCGTGTAATTGATGATCCACGGGCATTTTTTTTCAAAATGAATATAGTTATTAAGAAAGAAAGAAAAGTTAATTTCAAGGTTATTCCATGAAAAATTGTCCTGGTAACAACAAGAGGAGCCTGATTAACATGAGGTGATTAGAAATTCTCATTACTTAGGAATTACACCAGTTAACATTTGAACGAAATGCAAACCCAGAATAATGGCACCTTTGGCCGATGGATTTTAAATAGATTTGGATTTTTATTGGTGTTTATACTTGTTTGAATCAATTAATATACTAGGTTGTTTAGCCACATGTGTTATACTTCATGATCAATTTATCAAAAAGTGTGTCTGGAATCCAAAGTAGAGGCTTGTTAAGCAAAAATGATGGGAGCAACTCTTTAATTTTGAATTCAACAAATAATATCAATAAGACATGCAATTCAAAATCAAGGACTGAATTGTATGTTAAATTGAATGAATTCATGTAATTGATGGTCCACGGGCATTTTTTTTTCAAAATGAATATAGTTATTAAGAAAGAAAACACATGTTAATTTCAAGGTTATTGCATGAAAAAATAGTCTTGGTAACAACAAGAGGAGCCTAATTAACATGAGGTGATTAGAAATTCTCATTATTTAGGAATTAAACCAGTTAACATTTGTACGAACTGCAAACCCTGATGAATGACACCTTTTGCCAATGGATTTAAATGGATGTGGATTTTTATTAGTGTTTACACTTGTTTGAATCAATTAATATACTAGGTTGTTTAGCCACATGTGTTATACTTCAAGATCAATGTATCAAAAAGTGTGTTTGGAATTAAAAGAAGAGGCTTGTTAACCAAAAATGATAGGGGCAGCTCTCTAATTTTGAATTGAACAAATAATATCAATAAGAAATGCAATTCAAAATCAAGGACAGAATTGTATGTTCAATTGATTGAAATCATGTAATTGATGGTCCACGGGCATTTTTTTCAAAATGAATATAGTTATTAAGAAAGAAACAGATGTTAATTTCAAGGTTATTGCATGAAAAATAGTCCTGGTAACAACAAAAGGAGCCTAATTAACATGACAAGATTAGAAATTCTCATTATTTAGGAATTAAACTAGTAAACATGTGTACAAAATGCAAACCCAGATGAATGGCACCTTTTGCCAATGGATTTAAATGGATTTGGATTTTTATTAGTGTTTATACTTGTTTGAATCAATTAATATACTAGGTTGTTTAGCCACATGTGTTATATTTCATGATCAATGTATCAAAAAGTGTGTTTGGAATCAAAAGAAGAGGCTTGTTAACCAAAAATGATAGGAGCAACTCTCTAATTTTGAATTCAACAAATAATATCAATAAGAAATGCAATGCAAAATGAAGGACTGAATTTTATGTTAAATTGAATGAATTCATGTAATTGATGGTTGACGGGCATTTTTTTCAAAATGAATATAGTTATTAAGAAAGAAACACATGTTAATTTCAATGTTATTGCATGAAAAATAGTCCTAGTAACAACAAGAGGAGCCTAATTCACAAGAGGTGATTAGAAATTCTCATTATTTAGGAATAAAACCAGTTAACATTTGTACGAAATGCAAACACTGATGAATGGCACCTTTTGCCACTGGATTTAAATGGATTTGGATTTTTATTAGTGTTTATACTTGTTTGAAGCAATTAATATACTAGGTTGTTTAGCCACATGTGTTATACTTCATGATCAATGTATCAAAAAGTGTGTTTGGAATCAAAAGAAGAGGCTTGTTAAGCAAAATTGATGGGAGCAACTCTTTAATTTTTAATTCAACAAATAATATCAATAAGAAATGCAATTCAAAATCAAGGACTGGATTGTATGTTAAATTGAATGAATTCATGTAATTGATGGTCCACGGGCATTTTTTTTCAAAATGAATATAGTTATTAAGAAAGAAACAGATGTTAATTTCAAGGTTTGTTGCATGAAAAATAGTCCTGGTAACAACAAGAGGAGCCTAATTAACATGAGGTGATTAGAAATTCTCATTATTTAGTAATTAAACCAGTAAATATTTGTACAAAATGCAAACCCAGATGAATGACACCTTTTGCCAATGGATTTAAATGGATTTGGATTTTTATTAGTGTTTATACTTGTTTGAATCAATTAATATACTAGGTTGTTTAGCCACATGTGTTATACTTCATGATCAATGTATCAAAAAGTGTGTTTGGAATCAAAAGAAGAGGCTTGTTAACCAAAAATGATAGGGGCAACTCTCTAATTTTGAATTCAACAAATAATATCAATAAGAAATGCAATTCAAAATCAAGGACTACATTGTTTGTTAAATTGAATGAATTCATGTAATTGATGGTCCACGGGCATTTTTTTTCAAAATGAATATAGTTCTTAAGAAAGAAATAAATGTTAATTTCAAGGTTATTGCATGAAAAATAGTCCTGGTAACAACAAGAGGAGCCTGATTAACATGAGGTCATTAGAAATTCTCATTATTTAGGAATTAAACCAGTTAACATTTGTACGAAATGCAAACCCTGATGATGGCACCGTTTGCGAGTAGATTTAAATGGATTTGGATTTTTATTAGTGTTTATACTTGTTTGAATCAATTAATATACTAGGTTGTTTAGCCACATGTGTTATACTTCATGATCAATGTATCAAAAAGTGTGTTTGGAATCAAAAGAAGAGGCTTGTTAAGCAAAAATGATGGGAGCAACTCTTTAATTTTGAATTCAACAAATAATATCAATAAGAAATGCAATTCAAAATCAAGGACTGGATTGTATGTTAAATTGAATGAATTCATGTAATTGATGGTTGACGGGCATTTTTTTCAAAATGAATATAGTTATTAAGAAAGAAACAGATGTTAATTTCAATGTTATTGCATGAAAAATAGTCCTGGTAACAACAAGAGGAGCCTAATTCACATGAGGTGATTAGAAATTCTCATTATTTAGGAATAAAACCAGTTAACATTTGTACGAAATGCAAACACTGATGAATGGCACCTTTTGCCAATGGATTTAAATGGATTTGGATTTTTATTAGTGTTTATACTTGTTTGAATCAATTAATATACTAGGTTGTTTAGCCACATGTGTTATACTTCATGATCAATGTATCAAAAAGTGTGTTTGGAATCAAAAGAAGAGGCTTGTTAAGCAAAATTGATGGGAGCAACTCTTTAATTTTTAATTCGACAAATAATATCAATAAGAAATGCAATTCAAAATCAAGGACTGAATTGTATGTTAAATTGAATGAATTCATGTAATTGATGGTTGACGGGCATTTTTTTCAAAATGAATATAGTTATTGAGAAAGAAACACATGTTAATTTCAAGGTTATTGCATGAAAAATAGTCCTGGGAACAACAAGAGGGGCCTGATTAACATGAGGTGATTAGAAATTCTCATTATTTAGGAACAAAACCAGTTAACATTTGTACGAAATGCAAACCCAGAATAATGGCACCTTTGGCCGATGGATTTAAATAGATTTGGATTTTTATTGGTGTTTATACTTGTTTGAATCAATTAATATACTAGGTTGTTTAGCAATATGTGTTATACTTCATGATCAATGTATGAAAAAGTGTGTTTGGAATCAAAAGAAGAGGCTTGTTAACCAAAATTGATGGGAGCAACTCTTTAATTTTGAATTCAACAAATAATATCAATAAGAAATGCAATTCAAAATCAAGGACAGAATTGTATGTTAAATTGAATGAATTCATGTAATTGATGGTCCACGGGCATTTTTTTTCAAAATGAATATAGTTATTAAGAAAGAAACAGATGTTAATTTCACGGTTTGTTTCATGAAAAATAGTCCTGGTAACAACAAGAGGAGCCTAATTAACATGAGGTGATTAAAATTCTCATTATTTAGTAATTAAACCAGTAAATATTTGTACAAAATGCAAACCCAGATGAATGACAACTTTTGCCAATGGATTTAAATGGATTTGGATTTTTATTAGTGTTTATACTTGTTTGAATCAATTAATATACTAGGTTGTTTAGCCACATGTGTTATACTTCATGATCAATGTGTCAAAAAGTGTGTTTGGAATCAAAAGAAGAGGCTTGTTAACCAAAAATTATAGGGGCAACTCTCTAATTTTGAATTCAACAAATAATATCAATAAGAAATTCACTTCAAAATCAAGGACTGAATTGTATGTTAAATTGAATGAATTCATGTAATTGATGGTCCACGGGCATTTTTTTCAAAATGAATATAGTTATTAAGAAAGAAACACATGTTAATTTCAAGGTTATTGCATGAAAAATAGTCTTGGTAACAACAAGAGGAGCCTAATTAACATGAGGTGATTAGAAATTCTCATTATTTAGGAATTAAACCAGTTAACATTTGTACGAACTGCAAACCCTGATGAATGGCACCTCTTGCCAATGGATTTAAATGGATTCGTGTAATTGATGGTCCACGGGCATTTTTTTCAAAATGAATATAGTTATTAAGAAAGAAACAAAAGTTAATTTCAAGGTTATTCCATGAAAAATTGTCCTGGTAACAACAAGAGGGGACTGATTAACATGAAGTGATTAGAAATTCTCATTATTTAGGAATTAAACCAGTTAACATTTGTACAAAATGCAAACCCAGAATAATGGCACCTTTGGCCGATGGATTTAAATAGATTTGGATTTTTATTGGAGTTTATACTTGTTTGAATCAATTAATATACTAGGTTGTTTAGCCACATGTGTTATACTTCATGATCAATGTATCAAAAAGTGTGTTTGGAATCAAAAGAAGAGGCTTGTTAAGCAAAAATGATGGGAGCAACTCTTTAATTTTGAATTCAACAAATAATATCACTAAGAAATGCAATTCAAAATCAAGGACTGAATTGTATGTTAAATTGAATGAATTCATGTAATTGATGGTCCACGGGCATTTTTTTCAAAATGAATATAGTTATTGAGAAAGAAACAATTGTTAATTTCAAGGTTATTGCATGAAAAATAGTGCTGGTAACAACAAGAGGAGCCTCATTAACATGAGGTGATTAGAAATTCTCATTATTTAGGAATTAAACCAGTTAACATTTGTACGAAATGCAAACCCAGAATAATGGCACCTTTGGCCGATGGATTTAAATAGATTTGGATTTTTATTGGTGTTTATACTTGTTTGAATCAATTAATATACTAGGTTGTTTAGCCACATGTGTTATACTTCATGATCAATGTATCAAAAAGTGTGTTTGGAATCAAAAGAAGAGGCTTGTTAACCAAAATTGATGGGAGCAACTCTTTAATTTTGAATTCAACAAATAATATCAATAAGAAATGCAATTCAAAATCAAGGACTGAATTGTATGTTAAATTGAATGAATTCATGTAATTGATGGTCCACGGGCATTTTTTTCAAAATGAATATAGTTATTAAGAAAGAAACACATGTTAATTTCAAGGTTATTGCATGAAAAATAGTCTTGGTAACAACAAGAGGAGCCTAATTAACATGAGGTGATTAGAAATTCTCATTATTTAGGAATTAAACCAGTTAACATTTGTACGAACTGCAAACCCTGATGAATGACACCTTTTGCCAATGGATTTAAATGGATGTGGATTTTTTATTAGTGTTTACACTTGTTTGAATCAATTAATATACTAGGTTGTTTAGCCACATGTGTTATACTTCAAGATCAATGTATCAAAAAGTGTGTTTGGAATTAAAAGAAGAGGCTTGTTAACCAAAAATGATAGGGGCAACTCTCTAATTTTGAATTCAACAAATAATATCAATAAGAAATGCAATTCAAAATCAAGGACTGAATTGTATGTTAAATTAATTGAATTCATGTAATTGATGGTCCACGGGCATTTTTTTCAAAATGAATATAGTTATTAAGAAAGAAACAGATGTTAATTTCAAGGTTATTGCATGAAAAATAGTCCTGGTAACAACAAAAGGAGCCTAATTAACATGACGAGATTAGAAATTCTCATTATTTAGGAATTAAACCAGTAAACATTTGTACAAAATGAAAACCCAGATGAATGGCACCTTTTGCCAATGGATTTAAATGGATTTGGATTTTTATTAGTGTTTATACTTGTTTGAATCAATTAATATACTAGGTTGTTTAGCCACATGTGTTATACTTCATGATCAATGTATCAAAAAGTGTGTTTGGAATCAAAAGAAGAGGCTTGTTGACCAAAAATGATAGGGACAACTCTCTAATATTGAATTCAACAAATAATATCAAAAAGAAATGCAATACAAAATCACGTACTGAATTTAATGTTAAATTGAATGGATTCGTGTAATTGATGGTCCACGGGCATTTTTTTCAAAATGAATATAGTTATTAAGAAAGAAACAAAAGTTAATTTCAAGGTTATTCCATGAAAAATTGTCCTTGTAACAACAAGAGGAGCCTGATTAACATGAGGTGATTAGAAATTCTCACTACCTAGGAATTATACCAGTTAACATTTGAACGAAATGCAAACCCAGAATAATGGCATCTTTGGCCGATGGATTTAAATAGATTTGGATTTTTATTGGTGTTTATACTTGTTTGAATCAATTAATATACTAGGTTGTTTAGCCACATGTGTTATACTTCATGATCAATGTATCAAAAAGTGTGTCTGGAATCCAAAGTAGAGGCTTGTTAAGCAAAAATGATGGGAGCAACTCTTTAATTTTGAATTCAACAAATAATATCAATAAGACATGCAATTCAAAATCAAGGACTGAATTGTATGTTAAATTGAATGAATTCATGTAATTGATGGTCCACGGGCATTTTTTTCAAAATGAATATAGTTATTAAGAAAGAAACACATGTTAATTTCAAGGTTATTGCATGAAAAATAGTCCTGGTAACAACAAGAGGAGCCTAATTAACATGAGGTGATTAGAAATTCTCATTATTTAGGAAATAAACCAGTAAACATTTGTACGAAATGCAAACCCAGATGAATGGCACCTGTTGCCAATGGATTTAAATCGATTTGGATTTTTATTCGTGTTTATACTTGTTTCAATCAATTAATATAGTAGGTTGTTTAGCCACATGTGTTATATTTCATGATCAATGGATCAAAAAGTGTGTTTGGAATCAGAAGAAGAGGCTTGTTAACCAAAAATGATGGGAGCAACTCTCCAATTTTGAATTCAACAAATAATATCAATAAGAAAAGCAATTCAAAATCAAGGACTGAATTGTTTGTTAAATTGAATGAATTCATGTAATTGATGGTCGAGGGGCATTTTTTTCAAAATGAATATAGTTATTAAGAAAGAAACAAAAGTTAATTTCAAAGTTATTGCATGAAAAATAGTCCTTGTAACAACAAGAGGAGCCTGATTAACATGAGTTGATTAGAAATTCTCATTATTTAGGAATTAAACCACTTAACATTTGTACGAAATGCAAGCCCAGAATAATGGCACCTTTGGCCGATGGATTTAAATAGATTTGGATTTTTATTGGTGTTTATACTTGTTTGAATCAATTAATATACTAGGTTGTTTAGCCACATGTTTTATACTTCATGATCAATGTATCAAAAAGTGTGTTTGGAATCAAAAGAAGAGGCTTGTTGACCAAAAATGATAGGGGCAACTCTCTAATTTTGAATTCAACAAATAATATCAAAAAGAAATGCAATACAAAATAAAGTACTGAATTTAATGTTAAATTGAATGGATTCGTGTAATTGATGGTCCACGGGCATTTTTTTCAAAATGCATATAGTTATTAAGAAAGAAACAAAAGTTAATTTCAAGGTTATTCCATGAAAAATTGTCCTGGTAACAACAAGAGGAGCCTCATTAACATGAGGTGATTAGAAATTCTCATTACCTAGGAATTACACTAGTTAACATTTGAACGAAATGCAAACCCAGAATAATGGCATCTTTGGCCGATGGATTTAAATAGATTTGGATTTTTATTGGTGTTTATACTTGTTTGAATCAATTAATATACTAGGTTGTTTAGCCACATGTTTTATACTTCATGATCAATGTATCAAAAAGTGTGTCTGGAATCCAAAGTAGAGGCTTGTTAAGCAAAAATGATGGGAGCAACTCTTTAATTTTGAATTCAACAAATAATATCAATAAGACATGCAATTCAAAATCAAGGACTGAATTGTATGTTAAATTGAATGAATTCATGTAATTGATGGTCCACGGGCATTTTTTTCAAAATGAATATAGTTATTAAGAAAGAAACACATGTTAATTTCAAGGTTATTGCATGAAAAATAGTCCTGGTAACAACAAGAGGAGCGTAATTAACATGAGGTGATTAGAAATTCTCATTATTTAGGAAATAAAGCAGTAAACATTTGTACGAAATGCAAACCCAGATGAATGGCACCTGTTGCCAATGGATTTAAATCGATTTGGATTTTTAGTCGTGTTGATACTTGTTTCAATCAATTAATATAGTAGGTTCCTTAGCCACATGTGTTATATTTCATGATCAATGGATCAAAAAGTGTGTTTGGAATCAGAAGAAGAGGCTTGTTAACCAAAAATGATGGGAGCAACTCTCCAATTTTGAATTAAACAAATAATATCAATAAGAAATGCAATTCAAAATCAAGGACTGAATTGTTTGTTAAATTGAATGAATTCATGTAATTGATGGTCGAGGGGCATTTTTTTCAAAATGAATATAGTTATTAAGAAAGAAACAAAAGTTAATTTCAAAGTTATTGCATGAAAAATAGTCCTGGTAACAACAAGAGGAGCCTGATTAACATGAGTTGATTAGAAATTCTCATTATTTAGGAATTAAACCAGTTAACATTTGTACGAAATGCAAGCCCAGAATAATGGCACCTTTGGCCGATGGATTTAAAAAGATTTGGATTTTTATTGGTGTTTATACTTGTTTGAATCAATTAATATACTAGGTTGTTTAGCCACATGTTTTATACTTCATGATCAATGTATCAAAAAGTGTGTCTGGAATCCAAAGTAGAGGCTTGTTAAGCAAAAATGATGGGAGCAACTCTTTAATTTTGAATTCAACAAATAATATCAATAAGACATGCAATTCAAAATCAAGGACTGAATTGTATGTTAAATTGAATGAATTCATGTAATTGATGGTCCACGGGCATTGTTTTCAAAATGAATATAGTTATTAAGAAAGAAACACATGTTAATTTCAAGGTTATTGCATGAAAAATAGTCCTGGTAACAACAAGAGGAGCCTAATGAACATGAGGTGATTAGAAATTCTCATTATTTAGGAATTAAACCAGTTAACATTTGTACGAACTGCAAACCCTGATGAATGGCACCTTTTTCCAATGGATTTAAATGGATGTGGATTTTTATTAGTGTTTACACTTGTTTGAATCAATTAATATACTAGGTTGTTTAGCCACATGTGTTATACTTCAAGATCAATGTATCAAAAAGTGTGTTTGGAATTAAAAGAAGAGGCTTGTTAACCAAAAATGATAGGGGCAACTCTCTAATTTTGAATTCAACAAATAATATCAATAAGAAATGCAATTCAAAATCAAGGACTGAATTGTATGTTAAATTGATTGAATTCATGTAATTGATGGTCCACGGGCATTTTTTTCAAAATGAATATAGTTATTAAGAAAGAAATAGATGTTAATTTCAAGGTTATTGCATGAAAAATAGTCCTGGTAACAACAAAAGGAGCCTAATTAACATGACAAGATTAGAAATTCTCATTATTTAGGAATTAAACCAGTAAACATTTGTACAAAATGCAAACCCAGATGAATGGCACCTTTTGCCAATGGATTTAAATGGATTTGGATTTTTATTAGTATTTATACTTGTTTGAATCAATTAATATACTAGGTTGTTTAGCCACATGTGTTATACTTCATGATCAATGTATCAAAAAGTGTGTTTGGAATCAAAAGAAGAGGCTTGTTGACCAAAAATGATAGGGGCTCTCTCTAATTTTGAATTCAACAAATAATGTCAAAAAGAAATGCAATACAAAATCAAGTACTGAATTGTATGTTAAATTGAATGGATTCGTGTAATTGATGGTCCACGGGCATTTTTTTCAAAATGAATATAGTTATGAAGAAAGAAACAAAAGTTAATTTCAAGGTTATTCCATGAAAAATTGTGTCCTGGTAACAAAAGAGGAGCCTGATTAACATGAGGTGATTAGAAATTCTCATTACTTAGGAATTACACCAGTTAACATTTGAACGAAATGCAAACCCAGAATAATGGCATCTTTGGCCGATGGATTTAAATAGATTTGTATTTTTATTGGTGTTTATACTTGTTTGAATCAATTAATATACTAGGTTGTTTAGCCACATGTGTTATACTTCATGATCAATGTATCAAAAAGTGTGTCTGGAATCCAAAGTAGAGGCTTGTTAAGCAAAAATGATGGGAGCAACTCTTCAATTTTGAATTCAACAAATAATATCAATAAGACATGCTATTCAAAATCAAAGACTGAATTGTATTTTAAATTGAATGAATTCATGTAATTGATGGTCCACGGGCATTTTTTTCAAAATGAATATAGTTATTAAGAAAGAAACACATGTTAATTTCAAGGTTATTGCATGAAAAATAGTCCTGGTAACAAGAAGAGGAGCCTAATTAACATGAGGTGATTAGAAATTCTCATTATTTAGGAAATAAACCAGTAAACATTTGTACGAAATGCAAACCCAGATGAATGGCACCTGTTGCCAATGGATTTAAATCGATTTGGATTTTTTTATTCGTGTTTATACTGTTTTTCAATCAATTAATATAGTAGGTTGTTTAGCCACATGTGTTATATTTCATGATCAATGGATCAAAAAGTGTGTTTGGAATCAGAAGAAGAGGCTTGTTAACAAAAAATGATGGGAGCAACTCTCCAATTTTGAATTCAACAAATAATATCAATAAGAAAAGCAATTCAAAATCAAGGACCGAATTGTTTGTTAAATTGAATGAATTCATGTAATTGATGGTCGACGGGCATTTTTTTCAAAATGAATATAGTTATTAAGAAAGAAACAAAAGTTAATTTCAAAGTTATTGCATGAAAAATAGTCCTGGTAACAACAAGATGAGCCAGATTAACATGAGTTGATTAGAAATTCTCATTATTTATTAATTAAACCAGTTAACATTTGTACGAAATGCAAACCCAGAATAATGGCACCCTTTGGCCGATGGATTTAAATAGATTTGGATTTTTATTGGAGTTTATACTTGTTATAATCATCAATAATATATACTAGGTTGTTTAGCCACATGTGTTATACTTCATGATCAATGTATCAAAAAGTTTGTTTGGAATCAAAAGAAGAGGCTTGTTAACCAAAATTGATGGGAGCAACTCTTTAATTTTGAATTCAACAAATAATATCAATAAGAAATGCAATTCAAAAAATCAAGGACTGAATTGTTATGTTAAATTGAATGAATTCATGTAATTGATGGTCTACGGGCATTTTTTTCAAAATGAATATAGTTATTAAGAAAGAAACACATGTTAAGTTCAAGGTTATTGCATGAAAAATAGTCCTGGTAACAACAAGAGGAGCCTAATTAACATGAGGTGATTAGAAATTCTCATTATTTAGGAAATAGACCAGTTAACATTTGTACGAACTGCAAACCCTGATGAATGACACCTTTTGCTAATGGATTTAAATGGATGTGGATTTTTATTAGTGTTTACACTTGTTTGAATCAATTAATATACTAGGTTGTTTAGCCACATGTGTTATACTTCATGATCAATGTATCAAAAAAGTGTGTTTTGGAATCAAAAGAAGAGGCTTGTTAACCAAAAATAATAGGGGCAACTCTCTAATTTTGAATTCAACAAATAATATCAATAAGAAATGCAATTCAAAATCAAGGACTGAATTGTATGTTAAATTGAATGAATTCATGTAATTGATGGTCCACGGGCATTTTTTTTCAAAATGAATATAGTTATTAAGAAAGAAACAGATGTTAATTTCAAGGTTATTGCATGAAAAATAGTCCTGGTAACAACAAAAGGAGCCTAATTAACATGACGAGATTAGAAATTCTCATTATTTAGGAATTAAACCAGTAAACATTTGTACAAAATGCAAACCCAGATGAATGGCACCTTTTGCAATGGATTTAAATGGATTTGGATTTTTATTAGTGTTTATACTTGTTTGAATCAATTAATATACTAGGTTGTTTAGCCACATGTGTTATACTTCATGATCAATGTATCAAAAAGTGTGTTTGGAATCAAAAGAAGAGGCTTGTTGACCAAAAATGATAGGGGGCAACTCTCTAATTTTGAATTCAACAAATAATATCAAGAAGAAATGCAACACAAAATCAAGGACTGAATTTAATGTTAAATTGAATGGATTCATGTAATTGATGGTTGACGGGCATTTTTTTTAAAAATGAATATAGTTATTAAGAAAGAAACAAAAGTTAATTTCAAGGTTATTCCATGAAAAATAGTCCTGGTAAACAACAAGAGGAGAGCCTGATTAACATGAGGTGATTTGAAATTCTCATTACTTAGGAATTACACCAGTTAACATTTGAACGAAATGCAAACCCAGAATAATGGCACCTTTGGCCGATGGATTTAAATTGATTTGGATTTTTTTATTGGTGTTTTTATACTTGTTTTTGGATCAATTAATATACTAGGTTGTTTAGCCACATGTGTTATACTTCATGATCAATGTATCAAAAAAAGTGTGTTTGGAATCAAAAGAAGAGGCTTGTTAAGCAAAAATGATGGGAGCAACTCTTTAATTTTGAATTCAACAAATAATATCAATAAGAAATGCAATTCAAAATCGAGGACTGAATTGTATGTTAAATTGAATGAATTCATGTAATTGATGGTCCACGGGCATTTTTTTCAAAATGAATATAGTTATTAAAGAAAGAAACACATGTTAATTTCAAGGTTATTGCATGAAAAATAGTCCTGGTAACAAGAAGAGGAGCCTAATTAACATGAGGTGATTAGAAATTCTCATTATTTAGGAAATAAACCAGTAAACATTTGTACGAAATGCAAACCCAGATGAATGGCACCTTTTGCCAATGGATTTAAATCGATTTGGATTTTTATTCGTGTTTATACTTGTTTCAATCAATTAATATAGTAGGTTGTTTAGCCACATGTGTTATATTTTCAATCAATGGATCAAAAAGTGTGTGTGTTTGGAATCAGAAGAAGAGGCTTGTTAACAAAAAATGATGGGAGCAACTCTCCAATTTTGAATTCAACAAATAATATCAATAAGAAAAGCAATTCAAAATCAAGGACCGAATTGTTTGTTAAATTGAATGAATTCATGTAATTGATGGTCGACGGGCATTTTTGTCAAAATGAATATAGTTATTAAGAAAGAAATAAAAGTTAATTTCAAAGTTATTGCATGAAAAATAGTCCTGGTAACAACAAGATGAGCCAGATTAACATGAGTTGATTAGAAATTCTCATTATTTATTAATTAAACGAGTTAACATTTGTACGAAATGCAAACCCAGAATAATGGCACCTTTGGCCGATGGATTTAAATAGATTTGGATTTTTATTGGAGTTTATACTTGTTATAATCAATTAATATACTAGGTTGTTTAGCCATATGTGTTATACTTCATGATCAATGTATCAAAAAGTTTGTTTGGAATCAAAAGAAGAGGCTTGTTAACCAAAATTGATGGGAGCAACTCTTTAATTTTGAATTCAACAAATAATATCAATAAGAAATGCAATTCAAAATCAAGGACTGAATTGTATGTTAAATTGAATGAATTCATGTAATTGATGGTCCACGGGCATTTTTTTCAAAATGAATATAGTTATTAAGAAAGAAACACATGTTAAGTTCAAGGTTATTGCATGAAAAATAGTCCTGGTAACAACAAGAGGAGCCTAATTAACATGAGGTGATTAGAAATTCTCATTATTTAGGAAATAGACCAGTCAACATTTGTACGAACTGCAAACCCTGATGAATGACACCTTTTGCTAATGGATTTAAATGGATGTGGATTTTTATTAGTGTTTACACTTGTTTGAATCAATTAATATACTAGGTTGTTTAGCCACATGTGTTATACTTCATGATCAATGTATCAAAAAGCGTGTTTGGAATCAAAAGAAGAGGCTTGTTAACCAAAAATAATAGGGGCAACTCTCTAATTTTGAATTCAACAAATAATATCAATAAGAAATGCAATTCAAAATCAAGGACTGAATTGTATGTTAAATTGAATGAATTCATGTAATTGATGGTGCACGGGCATTTTTTTCAAAATGAATATAGTTATTAAGAAAGAAACAGATGTTAATTTCAAGGTTATTGCATGAAAAATAGTCCTGGTAACAACAAAAGGAGCCTAATTAACATGACGAGATTAGAAATTCTCATTATTTAGGAATTAAACCAGTAAACATTTGTACAAAATGCAAACCCAGATGAATGGCACCTTTTTGCAATGGATTTAAATGGATTTGGATTTTTTATTAGTGTTTATACTTGTTTGAATCAATTAATATACTAGGTTATTTAGCCACATGTGTTATACTTCATGATCAATGTATCAAAAAGTGTGTTTGGAATCAAAAGAAGAGGCTTGTTGACCAAAAATGATAGGGGCAACTCTCTAATTTTGGATTCAACAAATAATATCAAGAAGAAATGCAACAAAAAATCAAGGACTGAATTTAACGTTATATTGAATGGATTCATGTAATTGATGGTCCACGGGCATTTTTTTCAAAATTAATATAGTTATTAAGAAAGAAACAGATGTTAATTTCACGGTTTGTTTCATGAAAAATAGTCCTGGTAACAACAAGAGGAGCCTAATTAACATGAGGTGATTAGAAATTCTAATTATTTAGTAATTAAACCAGTAAATATTTGTACAAAATGCAAACCCAGATGAATGACACCTTTTGCCAATGGATTTAAATGGATTTGGATTTTTATTAGTGTTTGTACTTGTTTGAATCAATTAATATACTAGGTTGTTTAGCCACATGTGTTATACTTCATGATCAATGTATCAAAAAGTGTGTTTGGAATCAAAAGAAGAGGCTTGTTAACCAAAAATGATAGGGGCAACTCTCTAATTTTGAATTCAACAAATAATATCAATAAGAAATGCAATTCAAAATCAAGGACTACATTGTTTGTTAAATTGAATGAATTCATGTAATTGATGGTCCACGGGCATTTTTTTCAAAATGAATATAGTTCTTAAGAATGAAATAAATGTTAATTTCAAGGGTATTGCATGAAAAATAGTCCTGGTAACAACAAGAGGAGCCTGATTAACATGAGGTGATTAGAAATTCTCATTATTTAGGAATTAAACCAGTTAACATTTGTACGAAATGCAAATCCTAATGATGGAACCGTTTGCGAGTAGATTTAAATGGATTTGGATTTTTATTAGTGTTTATACTTGTTTGAATCAATTAATATACTAGGTTGTTTAGCCACATGTGTTATACTTCATGATCAATGTATCAAAAAGTGTGTTTGGAATCAAAAGAAGAGGCTTGTTAACCAAAATTGATGGGAGCAACTCTTTATTTTTGAATTCAACAAATAATATCAATAAGAAATGCAATTCAAAATCAATGACTGAATTCTATGTTAAATTGAACGAATTCATGTAATTGATGGTCCACGGGCATTTTTTTCAAAATGAATATAGTTATTAATAAAGAAACAGATGTTAATTTCAATGTTATTGCATGAAAAATAGTCCTGGTAACAACAAGAGGAGCCTAATTCACATGAGGTGATTAGAAATTCTCATTATTTAGGAATTAAAACCAGTTAACATTTGTACGAACTGCAAACCCTGATGAATGACACCTTTTGCCAATGGATTTAACGGATGTGGACTTTTATTAGTGTTTATAGTTGTTTGAATCAATTAATATACTAGGTTGTTTAGACACATGTGTTATACTTCATGATCAATGTATCAAAAAGTGTGTTTGGAATCAAAAGAAGAGGCTTGTTAAGCGAAAATCATGGGAGCAACTCTTTAATTTTGAATTCAACAAATAATATCAATAAGAAATACAATTCAAAATCAAGGACAGAATTGCGTGTTAAATTGAATGAATTCATGTAATTGATGGTCCACGGGCATTTTTTTCAAAATGAATATAGTTATTAAGAAAGAAACACATGTTAATTTCAAGGTTATTGCATGAAAAATAGTCCTGGTAACAAGAAGAGGAGCCTAATTAACATGAGGTGATTAGAAATTCTCATTATTTAGGAAATAAACCAGTAAACATTTGTACGAAATGCAAACCCAGATGAATGGCACCTTTTGCCAATGGATTTAAATCGAATTGGATTTTTATTCGTGTTTATACTTGTTTCAATCAATTAATATAGTAGGTTGTTTAGCCACATGTGTTATACTTCATGATCAATGTATCAAAAAGTGTGTTTGGAATCAAAAGAAGAGGCTTGTTAACCAAAATTGATGGGAGCAACTCTTTAATTTTGAATTCAACAAATAATATCAATAAGAAATGCAATTCAAAATCAAGGACAGAATTGTATGTTAAATTGAATGAATTCATGTAATTGATGGTCCACGGGCATTTTTTTTCAAAATTAATATAGTTATTAAGAAAGAAACAGATGTTAATTTCACGGTTTGTTTCATGAAAAATAGTCCTGGTAACAACAAGAGGAGCCTAATTAACATGAGGTGATTAGAAATTCTAATTATTTAGTAATTAAACCAGTAAATATTTGTACAAAATGCAAACCCAGATGAATGACACCTTTTGCCAATGGATTTAAATGGATTTGGATTTTTATTAGTGTTTGTACTTGTTTGAATCAATTAATATACTAGGTTGTTTAGCCACATGTGTTATACTTCATGATCAATGTATCAAAAAGTGTGTTTGGAATCAAAAGAAGAGGCTTGTTAACCAAAAATGATAGGGGCAACTCTCTAATTTTGAATTCAACAAATAATATCAATAAGAAATGCAATTCAAAATCAAGGACTACATTGTTTGTTAAATTGAATGAATTCATGTAATTGATGGTCCACGGGCATTTTTTTTTCAAAATGAATATAGTTCTTAAGAAATGAAATAAATGTTAATTTCAAGGGTATTGCATGAAAAATAGTCCTGGTAACAACAAGAGGAGCCTGATTAACATGAGGTGATTAGAAATTCTCATTATTTAGGAATTAAACCAGTTAACATTTGTACGAAATGCAAACCCTAATGATGGAACCGTTTGCGAGTAGATTTAAATGGATTTGGATTTTTATTAGTGTTTATACTTGTTTGAATCAATTAATATACTAGGTTGTTTAGCCACATGTGTTATACTTCATGATCAATGTATCAAAAAGTGTGTTTGGAATCAAAAGAAGAGGCTTGTTAACCAAAATTGATGGGAGCAACTCTTTATTTTTGAATTCAACAAATAATATCAATAAGAAATGCAATTCAAAATCAATGACTGAATTGTATGTTAAATTGAATGAATTCATGTAATTGATGGTCCACGGGCATTTTTTTCAAAATGAATATAGTTATTAATAAAGAAACAGATGTTAATTTCAATGTTATTGCATGAAAAATAGTCCTGGTAACAACAAGAGGAGCCTAATTCACATGAGGTGATTAGAAATTCTCATTATTTAGGAATTAAACCAGTTAACATTTGTACGAACTGCAAACCCTGATGAATGACACCTTTTGCCAATGGATTTAACGGATGTGGATTTTTATTAGTGTTTATACTTGTTTGAATCAATTAATATACTAGGTTGTTTAGCCACATGTGTTATATTTCATGATCAATCTATCAAAAATTGTGTTTGGAATCAAAACAAGAGGCTTGTTAACCAAAAATGATGGGAGCAACTCTCCAATTTTGAATTCAACAAATAATATCAATAAGAAAAGCATTTCAAAATCAAAGACTGAATTGTTTGTTTAATTGTATGAATTCATGTAATTGATGGTCGACGGGCATTTTTTTCAAAATGAATATAGTTATTATGAAAGAAACGAAAGTTAATTTCAATGTTATTGCATGAAAAATAGTCCTGGTAACAACAAGACGAGGCTGATTAACATGAGTTGATTAGAAATTCTCATTATTTAGGAATTAAACTAGTTAACATTTGTACGAAATGCAAACACTGATGAATGGCACCTTTTGCCAATGGATTTAAATGGATTTGGATTTTTATTAGTGTTTATACTTGTTTGAATCAATTAATATACTAGGTTGTTTAGCCACATGTGTTATACTTCATGATCAATGTATCAAAAAGTGTGTTTGGAATCAAAAGAAGAGGCTTGTTAACCAAAATTGATGGGAGCAACTCTTTAATTTTGAATTCAACAAATAATATCAATAAGAAATGCAATTCAAAATCAAGGACAGAATTGTCTGTTAAATTGAATGAATTCATGTTATTGACGGTCCACGGGCATTTTTTTTCAAAATGAATATAGTTATTAAGAAATAAACAGATGTTAATTTCAAGGTTTGTTGCATGAAAAATAGTCCTGGTAACAACAAGAGGAGCCTGATTAACATGAGGTCATTAGAAATTCTCATTATTTAGGAATTAAACCAGTTAACATTTGTACGAAATGCAAACCCTGATGATGGCACCGTTTGCGAGTAGATTTAAATGGATTTGGATTTTTATTAGTGTTTATACTTGTTTGAATCAATTAATATACTAGGTTGTTTAGCCACATGTGTTATACTTCATGATCAATGTATCAAAAAGTGTGTTTGGAATCAAAAGAAGAGGCTTGTTAAGCGAAAATCATGGGAGCAACTCTTTAATTTTGAATTCAACAAATAATATCAATAAGAAATACAATTCAAAATCAAGGACAGAATTGCGTGTTAAATTGAATGAATTCATGTAATTGATGGTCCACGGGCATTTTTTTTCAAAATGAATATAGTTATTAAGAAAGAAACAGATGTTAATTTCAAGGTTATTGCATGAAAAATAGTCCTGGTAACCACAAGAGGAGCCTAATTAACATGAGGTGATTAGAAATTCTCATTATTTAGTAATTAAACCAGTAAATATTTGTACAAAATGCAAACCCAGATGAATGACACCTTTTGCCAATGGATTTAAATGGATTTGGATTTTTATTAGTGTTTATACTTGTTTGAATCAATTAATATACTAGGTTGTTTAGCCACATGTGTTATACTTCATGATCAATGTATCAAAAAAAGTGTGTTTGGAATCAAAAGAAGAGGCTTGTTAACCAAAAATGATAGGGGCAACTCTCTAATTTTGAATTCAACAAATAATATCAATAAGAAATGCAATTCAAAATCAAGGACTAAATTGTTTGTTAAATTGAATGAATTCATGTAATTGATGGTCCACGGGCATTTTTTTTCAAAATGAATATAGTTCTTAAGAAAGAAATAAATGTTAATTTCAAGGTTATTGCATGAAAAATAGTCCTGGTAACAACAAGAGGAGCCTGATTAACATGAGGTGATTAGAAATTCTCATTATTTAGGAATTAAACCAGTTAACATTTGTACGAAATGCAAATACTGATGAATGGCACCTTTTGCCAATGGATTTAAATGGATTTGGATTTTTATTAGTGTTTATACTTGTTTGAATCAATTAATATACTAGGTTGTTTAGCCACATGTGTTATATTTCATGATCAATATATCAAAAAGTGTGTTTGGAATCAAAAGAAGAGGCTTGTTAACCAAAAATGATAGGAGCAACTATCTAATTTTGAATTCAACAAATAATATCAATAAGAAATGCAATTCAAAATTAAGGACTGAATTGTTTGTTAAATTGAATGAATTCATGTAATTGAGGATCCACAGGCATTTTTTTCAAAATGAATATAGTTATTAAGAAAGAAACACATGTTAATTTCAAGGTTATTGCATGAAAAATAGTCCTGGTAACAACAAGAGGAGCCTAATTAACATGAGGTGATTAGAAATTCTCATTATTTAGGAAATAAACCAGTAAACATTTGTACGAAATGCAAACCCAGATAAATGGCACCTTTTGCCAATGGATTTAAATCGAATTGGATTTTTATTCGTGTTTATACTTATTTCAATCAATTAATATACTAGGTTGTTTAGCCACATGTGTTGTCTTTCATGATCGATGGATCAAAAAGTGTGTTTGGAATCAGAAGAAGAGTCTTGTTAACCA
Organism: Ceriops zippeliana; assembly: GCA_037897445.1. NCBI lineage: Eukaryota > Viridiplantae > Streptophyta > Magnoliopsida > Malpighiales > Rhizophoraceae > Ceriops > Ceriops zippeliana. Next base: position 56,257 of record JBAPLH010002036.1, read on the forward strand.
AAAATGATGGGAGCAACTCTCCAATTTTGAATTCAACAAATAATATCAATAAGAAAAGCAATTCAAAATCAAGGACTGAATTGTTTGTTAAATTGAATGAATTCATGTAATTGATGGTTGACGGGCATTTTTTTCAAAAGGAATATAGTTATTAGGAAAGAAACAAAAGTTAATTTCAAAGTTATTGCATGAAAATAGTCCTGGTAACAACAAGAGGGGCCTGATTAACATGAGGTGATTAGAAATTCTCGTTATTTAGGAATTAAACCAGTTAACATTTGTACAAAATGCAAACCTAGAATAATGGCACCTTTGGCCGATGGATTTAAATAGATTTGGATTTTTATTGGTGTTTATACTTGTTTGACTCAATTAATATACTAGGTTGTTTAGCCACAGGTGTTATACTTCATGATCAATGTATCAAAAAGTGTGTTTGGAATCAAAAGAAGAGCCTTGTTAACCAAAAATGATACGGGCAACTCTCTAATTTTGAATTCAACAAATAATATCAATAAGAAATGCAATTCAAAATCAAGGACTGAATTGTTTGTTAAATTGAATGAATTCATGTAATTGATGGTCCACGGGAATTTTTTTGAAAATGAATATAGTTCTTAAGAAAGAAATAAATGTTAATTTCAAGGTTATTGCATGAAAAATAGTCATGCTAACAACAAGAGGAGCCTGATTAACATGAGGTGATTAGAAATTCTCATTATTTAGGAAATAAACCAGTTAACATTTGTACGAAATGCAAACACTGATGAATGGCACCTTTTGCCAATGGATTTAAATGGATTTGGATTTTTATTAGTGTTTATACTTGTTTGAATCAATTAATATACTAGGTTGTTTAGCCACATGTGTTATACTTCATGATCAATGTATCAAAAAGTGTGTTTGGAATCAAAAGAAGAGGCTTGTTAAGCAAAAATGATGGGATCAACTCTCCAATTTTGAATTCAACAAATAATATCAATAAGAAATGCAATTCAAAATCAAGGACTGAATTGTATGTTAAATTGAATGAATTCATGTAATTGATGGTCCACGGGCATTTTTTTCAAAATGAATATAGTTATTAAGAAAGAAACACATGTTAATTTCAAGGTTATTGCATGAAAAATAGTCCTGGTAACAACAAGAGGAGCCTAATTAACATGAGGAGATTAGAAATTCTCATTATTTAGGAATTAAACCAGTTAACATTTGTACGAAATGCAAACCCTGATGAATGGCACCTTTTACCAATGGATTTAAATGGATTTGGATTTTTATTAGTATTTATACTTGTTTGAATCAATTAATATACTAGGTTGTTTAGCCACATGTGTTATATTTCATGATCAATGGATCAAAAAGTGTGTTTGGAATCAGAAGAAGAGGCTTGTTAACCAAAAATGATGGGAGCAACTCTCCAATTTTGAATTGAACAAATAATATCAATAAGAAAAGCAATTCAAAATCAAGGATTGAATTGTTTGTTAAATTGAATGAATTCATGTAATTGATGGTCGAAGGGCATTTTTTTCAAAATGAATATATTTATTAAGAAACAAACAAAAGTTAATTTCAAAGTTATTGCATGAAAATAGTCCTGGTAACAACAAGGGGAGCCTGATTAACATGAGGTGATTAGAAATTCTCATTATTTAGGAATTAATCCAGTTAACATTTGTAAGAAATGCAAACCCATAATAATGGCACCTTTGGCCGATGGATTTAAATAGATTTGGATTTTTATTGGTGTTTATACTTGTTTGGATCAATTAATATACTAGGTTGTTTAGCCACATGTGTTATACTTCATGATCAATGTATCAAAAAGTGTGTTTGGAATCAAAAGAAGAGGCTTGTTAAGCAAAAAGGATGGGATCAACTCTCCAATTTTGAATTCAACAAATAATATCAATAAGAAATGCAATTCAAAATCAAGGACTGAATTGTATGTTAAATTGAATGAATTCATGTAATTGATGGTCCACGGGCATTTTTTTCAAAATGAATATAGTTATTAAGAAAGAAACACATGTTAATTTCAAGGTTATTGCATGAAAAATAGTCCTGGTAACAACAAGAGGAGCCTAATTAACATGAGGAGATTAGAAATTCTCATTATTTAGGAATTAAACCAGTTAACATTTGTACGAAATGCAAACCCTGATGAATGGCACCTTTTGCCAATGGATTTAAATGGATTTGAATTTTTATTAGTGTTTATACTTGTTTGAAGCAATTAATATACTAGGTTGTTGAGCCACATGTGTTATACTTCATGATCAATGTAGCAAAAAGTGTGTTTGGAATCAAAAGAAGAGGCTTGTTAAGCAAAATTGATGGGAGCAACTCTTTAATTTTTAATTCAACAAATAATATCAATAAGAAATGCAATTCAAAATCAAGGACTGGATTGTATGTTAAATTGAATGAATTCATGTAATTGATGGTCCACGGGCATTTTTCTTCAAAATGAATATAGTTATTAAGAAAGAAACAGATGTTAATTTCAAGGTTTGTTGCATGAAAAATAGTCCTGGTAACAACAAGAGGAGACTAATTAACATGAGGTGATTAGAAATTCTCATTATTTAGGAAATAAACCAGTTAACATTTGTACGAAATGCAAACACTGATGAATGGCACCTTTTGCCAATGGATTTAAATGGATTTGGATTTTTATTAGTGTTTATACTTGTTTGAATCAATTAATATACTAGGTTGTTTAGCCACATGTGTTATACTTCATGATCAATGTATCAAAAAGTGTGTTTGGAATCAAAAGAAGAGGCTTGTTAAGCAAAAATGATGGGATCAACTCTCCAATTTTGAATTCAACAAATAATATCAATAAGAAATGCAATTCAAAATCAAGGACTGAATTGTATGTTAAATTGAATGAATTCATGTAATTGATGGTCCACGGGCATTTTTTTTTCAAAATGAATATAGTTATTAAGAAAGAAACACATGTTAATTTCAAGGTTATTGCATGAAAAATAGTCCTGGTAACAACAAGAGGAGCCTAATTAACATGAGGAGATTAGAAATTCTCATTATTTAGGAATTAAACCAGTTAACATTTGTACGAAATGCAAACCCTGATGAATGGCACCTTTTACCAATGGATTTAAATGGATTTGGATTTTTATTAGTATTTATACTTGTTTGAATCAATTAATATACTAGGTTGTTTAGCCACATGTGTTATATTTCATGATCAATGGATCAAAAAGTGTGTTTGGAATCAGAAGAAGAGGCTTGTTAACCAAAAATGATGGGAGCAACAACTCTCCAATTTTGAATTGAACAAATAATATCAATAAGAAAAGCAATTCAAAATCAAGGATTGAATTGTTTGTTAAATTGAATGAATTCATGTAATTGATGGTCGAAGGGCATTTTTTTCAAAATGAATATATTTATTAAGAAACAAACAAAAGTTAATTTCAAAGTTATTGCATGAAAATAGTCCTGGTAACAACAAGGGGAGCCTGATTAACATGAGGTGATTAGAAATTCTCATTATTTAGGAATTAATCCAGTTAACATTTGTAAGAAATGCAAACCCATAATAATGGCACCTTTGGCCGATGGATTTAAATAGATTTGGATTTTTATTGGTGTTTATACTTGTTTGGATCAATTAATATACTAGGTTGTTTAGCCACATGTGTTATACTTCATGATCAATGTATCAAAAAGTGTGTTTGGAATCAAAAGAAGAGGCTTGTTAAGCAAAAATGATGGGAGCAACTCTTTAATTTTGAATTCAACAAATAATATCAATAAGAAATGCAATTCAAAATCAAGGACTGAATTGTATGTTAAATTGAATGAATTCATGTAATTGATGGTCCACGGGCATTTTTTTCAAAATGAATATAGTTATTAAGAGAGAAACACATGTTAATTTCAACGTTATTGCATGAAAAATAGTCCTGGTAACAAGAAGAGGAGCCTAATTAACATGAGGTGATTAGAAATTCTCATTATTTAGGAAATAAACCAGTAAACATTTGTACGAAATGCAAACCCAGATGAATGGCACCTTTTGCCAATGGATTTAAATCGATTTGGATTTTTATTCGTGTTTATACTTCTTTCAATCAATTAATATACTAGGTTGTTTAGCCACATGTGTTATATTTCATGATCAATGGATCAAAAAGTGTGTTTGGAATCAGAAGAAGAGGCTTGTTAACGAAAATTGATGTGAGCAACTCTTTAATTTTGAATTCAACAAATAATATCATTAAGAAATGCAATTCAAAATCAAGAACTGAATTCTATGTTAAATTGAATGAATTCATGTAATTGATGGTCCACGGGCATTTTTTTCAAAATGAATATAGTTATTAAGAAAGAAACACATGTTAATTTCAAGGTTATTGCATGAAAAATAGTCCTGGTAGCAACAAGAGGAGCCTAATTAACATGAGGTGATTAGAAATTCTCATTATTTAGGAAATAGACCAGTTAACATATTTACGAACTACAAACCCTGATGAATGACACCTTTTGCCAATGGATTTAAATGGATGTGGATTTTTATTAGTGTTTATACTTGTTTGAATCAATTAATATACTAGGTTGTTTAGCCACATGTGTTATACTTCAAGATCAATGTATCAAAAAGTGTGTTTGGAATCCAAAGAAGAGGCTTGTTAACCAAAAATGATAGGGGCAACTCTCTAATTTTGAATTCAACAAATAATATCAAAAAGAAATGCAATTCAAAATGAAGGACTGAATTTTATGTTAAATTGAATGAATTCATGTAATTGATGGTTGACGGGCATTTTTTTCAAAATGAATATAGTTATTAAGAAAGAAACACATGTTAATTTCAAGGTTATTGCATGAAAAATAGTCCTGGTAGCAACAAGAGGAGCCTGATTAACATGAGGTGATTAGAAATTCTCATTATTTAGGAATTAAACCAGTTAACATTTGTACGAAATGCAAACACTGATGAATGGCACCTTTTGCCAATGGATTTACATGGATTTGGATTTTTATTAGTGTTTATACTTGTTTGAATCAATTAATATACTAGGTTGTTTAGCCACATGTGTTATACTTCATGATCAATGTATCAAAAAGTGTGTTTGGAATCAAAAGAAGAGGCTTGTTAAGCAAAAATGATGGGAGCAACTCTTTAATTTTGAATTCAACAAATAATATCAATAAGAAATGCAATTCAAAATCAAGGACTGAATTTTATGTTAAATTGAATGAATTCATGTAATTGATGGTTGACGGGCATTTTTTTCAAAATGAATATAGTTATTAAGAAAGAAACACATGTTAATTTCAATGTTATTGCATGAAAAATAGTCCTGGTAACAACAAGAGGAGCCTAATTCACATGAGGTGATTAGAAATTCTCATTATTTAGGAATAAAACCAGTTAACATTTGTACGAAATGCAAACACTGATGAATGGCACCTTTTGCCAATGGATTTAAATGGATTTGGATTTTTATTAGTGTTTATACTTGTTTGAAGCAATTAATATACTAGGTTGTTGAGCCACATGTGTTATACTTCATGATCAATGTATCAAAAAGTGTGTTTGGAATCAAAAGAAGAGGCTTGTTAAGCAAAATTGATGGGAGCAACTCTTTAATTTTTAATTCAACAAATAATATCAATAAGAAATGCAATTCAAAATCAAGGACTGGATTGTATGTTAAATTGAATGAATTCATGTAATTGATGGTCCACGGGCATTTTTTTCAAAATGAATATAGTTATTAAGAAAGAAACAGATGTTAATTTCAAGGTTTGTTGCATGAAAAATAGTCCTGGTAACAACAAGAGGAGACTAATTAACATGAGGTGATTAGAAATTCTCATTATTTAGTAATTAAACCATTAAATATTTGTACAAAATGCAAGCCCAGATGAATGACACCTTTTGCCAATGGATTTAAATGGATTTGGATTTTTATTAGTGTTTATACTTGTTTGAATCAATTAATATACTAGGTTGTTTAGCCACATGTGTTATACTTCATGATCAATGTATCAAAAAGTGTGTTTGGAATCAAAAGAAGAGGCTTGTTAACCAAAAATGATAGGGGCAACTCTCTAATTTTGAATTCAACAAATAATATCAATAAGAAATGCAATTCAAAATCAAGGACTACATTGTTAAATTGAATGAATTCATGTAATTGATGGTCCACGGGCATTTTTTTCAAAATGAATATAGTTCTTAAGAAAGAAATAAATGTTAATTTCAAGGTTATTGCATGAAAAATAGTCCTGGTAACAACAAGAGGAGCCTGATTAACATGAGGTGATTAGAAATTCTCATTATTTAGGAATTAAACCAGTTAACATTTGTACGAAATGCAAACCCTGATGAATGGCACCTTTTTGCAATAGATTTAAATGGATTTGGATTTTTATTAGTGTTTATACTTGTTTGAATCAATTAATATACTAGGTTGTTTAGCCACATGTGTTATACTTCATGATCAATGTATCAAAAAGTGTGTTTGGAATCAAAAGAAGAGTCTTGTTAACCAAAAATTGATGGGAGCAACTCTTTAATTTTGAATTCAACAAATAATATCAATAAGAAATGCAATTCAAAATCAAGGACAGAATTGTATGTTAAATTGAATGAATTCATGTAATTGATGGTCCACGGGCATTTTTTTTTCAAAATGAATATAGTTATTAAGAAAGAAACAGATGTTAATTTCAAGGTTTGTTGCATGAAAAATAGTCCTGGTAACAACAAGAGGAGCCTAATTAACATGAGGTGATTAGAAATTCTCATTATTTAGTAATTAAACCAGTAAATATTTGTACAAAATGCAAACCCAGATGAATGACACCTTTTGCCAATGGATTTAAATGGATTTGGATTTTTATTAGTGTTTATACTTGTTTGAATCAATTAATATACTAGGTTGTTTAGCCACATGTGTTATACTTCATGATCAATGTATCAAAAAGTGTGTTTGGAATCAAAAGAAGAGGCTTGTTAACCAAAAATGATAGGGGCAACTCTCTAATTTTGAATTCAACAAATAATATCAATAAGAAATGCAATTCAAAATCAAGGACTAAATTGTATGTTAAATTGAATGAATTCATGTAATTGATGGTCCACGGGCATTTTTTTCAAAATGAATATAGTTCTTAAGAAAGAAATAAATGTTAATTTCAAGGTTATTGCATGAAAAATAGTCCTGGTAACAACAAGAGGAGCCTGATTAACATGAGGTGATTAGAAATTCTCATTATTTAGGAATTAAACCAGTTAACATTTGTACGAAATGCAAAACACTGATGAATGGCACCTTTTGCCAATGGATTTAAATGGATTTGGATTTTTATTAGTGTTTATACTTGTTTGAATCAATTAATATACTAGGTTGTTTAGCCACATGTGTTATATTTCATGATCAATATATCAAAAAGTGTGTTTGGAATCAAAAGAAGAGGCTTGTTAACCAAAAATGATAGGAGCAACTCTCTAATTTTGAATTCAACAAATAATATCAATAAGAAATGCAATTCAAAATTAAGGACTGAATTGTTTGTTAAATTGAATGAATTCATGTAATTGAGGATCCACAGGCATTTTTTTTCAAAATGAATATAGTTATTAAGAAAGAAAACACATGTTAATTTCAAGGTTATTGCATGAAAAATAGTCCTGGTAACAACAAGAGGAGCCTAATTAACATGAGGTGATTAGAAATTCTCATTATTTAGGAAATAAACCAGTAAACATTTGTACGAAATGCAAACCCAGATAAATGGCACCTTTTGCCAATGGATTTAAATCGATTTTGGATTTTTATTCGTGTTTATACTTGTTTCAATCAATTAATATACTAGGTTGTTTAGCCACATGTGTTATCTTTCATGATCAATGGATCAAAAAGTGTGTTTGGAATCAGAAGAAGAGGCTTGTTAACCAAAAATGATGGGAGCAACTCTCCAATTTTGAATTCAACAAATAATATCAATAAGAAAAGCAATTCAAAATCAAGGACTGAATTGTTTGTTAAATTGAATGAATTCATGTAATTGATGGTTGACGGGCATTTTTTTCAAAAGGAATATAGTTATTAAGAAAGAAACAAAAGTTAATTTCAAAGTTATTGCATGAAAATAGTCCTGGTAACAACAAGAGGGGCCTGATTAACATGAGGTGATTAGAAATTCTCATTATTTAGGAATTAAACCAGTTAACATTTGTACAAAATGCAAACCTAGAATAATGGCACCTTTTGGCCGATGGATTTAAATAGATTTGGATTTTTATTGGTGTTTATACTTGTTTGAATCAATTAATATACTAGGTTGTTTAGCCACATGTGTTATACTTCATGATCAATGTATCAAAAAAGTGTGTTTGGAATCAAAAGAAGAGGCTTGTTAACCAAAAATGATGGGAGCAAACTCTCTAATTTTGAATTCAACAAATAATATCAATAAGAAATGCAATTCAAAATCAAGGACTGAATTGTTTGTTAAATTGAATGAATTCATGTAATTGATGGTCCACGGGCATTTTTTTTTGAAAATGAATATAGTTCTTAAGAAAGAAAAATAAATGTTAATTTCAAGGTTATTGCATGAAAAATAGTCATGGTAACAACAAGAGGAGCCTGATTAACATGAGGTGATTAGAAATTCTCATTATTTAGGAAATAAACCAGTTAACATTTGTACGAAATGCAAACACTGATGAATGGCACCTTTTGCCAATGGATTTAAATGGATTTGGATTTTTATTAGTGTTTATACTTGTTTGAATCAATTAATATACTAGGTTGTTTAGCCACATGTGTTATACTTCATGATCAATGTATCAAAAAGTGTGTTTGGAATCAAAAGAAGAGGCTTGTTAAGCAAAAATGATGGGAGCAACTCTCCAATTTTGAATTCAACAAATAATATCAATAAGAAATGCAATTCAAAATCAAGGACTGAATTGTATGTTAAATTGAATGAATTCATGTAATTGATGGTCCACGGGCATTTTTTTCAAAATGAATATAGTTATTAAGAAAGAAACACATGTTAATTTCAAGGGTTATTGCATGAAAAATAGTCCTGGTAACAACAAGAGGAGCCTAATTAACATGAGGTGATTAGAAATTCTCATTATTTAGGAATTAAACCAGTTAACATTTGTACGAAATGCAAACCCTGATGAATGGCACCTTTTGCCAATGGATTTAAATGGATTTGGATTTTTATTAGTGTTTATACTTGTTTGAATCAATTAATATACTAGGTTGTTTTAGCCACATGTGTTATATTTCATGATCAATGTATCAAAAAGTGTGTTTGGAATCAAAAGAAGAGGCTTGTTAACCAAAAATGATGGGAGCAACTCTTTAATTTTGAATTCAACAAATAATATCAATAAGAAAAGCAATTCAAAATCAAGGACTGAATTGTTTGTTAAATTGAATGAATTCATGTAATTGATGGTCGACGGGCATTTTTTTCAAAATGAATATAGTTATTAAGAAAGAAAACAAAAGTTAATTTCAAAGGTTATTGCATGAAAAAAATAGTCCTGGTAACAACAAGGAGGAGCCTGATTAACATGAGGTGATTAGAAATTCTCATTATTTAGGAATTAAACCAGTTAACATTTGTACGAAATGCAAACCCATAATGAATGGCACCTTTTTGCCAATGGATTTAAATAGATTTGGATTTTTATTGGTGTTTATACTTGTTTGAATCAATTAATATACTAGGTTGTTTAGCCACATGTGTTATACTTCATGATCAATGTATCAAAAAGTGTGTTTGGAATCAAAAGAAGAGGCTTGTTAAGCAAAAATGATGGGAGCAACTCTTTAATTTTGAATTCAACAAAAATAATATCAATAAGAAATGCAATTCAAAATCAAGGACTGAATTGTATGTTAAATTGAATGAATTCATGTAATTGATGGTCCACGGGCATTTTTTTCAAAATGAATATAGTTATTAAGAAAGAAACACATGTTAATTTCAAGGTTATTGCATGAAAAATAGTCCTGGTAACAAGAAGAGGAGCCTAATTAACATGAGGTGATTAGAAATTCTCATTATTTAGGAAATAAACCAGTAAACATTTGTACGAAATGCAAACCCAGATGAATGGCACCTTTTGCCAATGGATTTAAATCGATTTGGATTTTTATTCGTGTTTATACTTCTTTCAATCAATTAATATACTAGGTTGTTTAGCCACATGTGTTATATTTCATGATCAATGGATCAAAAAGTGTGTTTGGAATCAGAAGAAGAGGCTTGTTAACGAAAATTGATGTGAGCAACTCTTTAATTTTGAATTCAACAAATAATATCATTAAGAAATGCAATTCAAAATCAAGAACTGAATTCTATGTTAAATTGAATGAATTCATGTAATTGATGGTCCACGGGCATTTTTTTCAAAATGAATATAGTTATTAAGAAAGAAACACATGTTAATTTCAAGGTTATTGCATGAAAAATAGTCCTGGTAGCAACAAGAGGAGCCTAATTAACATGAGGTGATTAGAAATTCTCATTATTTAGGAAATAGACCAGTTAACATATGTACGAACTACAAACCCTGATGAATGACACCTTTTGCCAATGGATTTAAATGGATGTGGATTTTTATTAGTGTTTATACTTGTTTGAATCAATTAATATACTAGGTTGTTTAGCCACATGTGTTATACTTCAAGATCAATGTATCAAAAAAGTGTGTTTGGAATCAAAGAAGAGGCTTGTTAACCAAAAATGATAGGGGCAACTCTCTAATTTTGAATTCAACAAATAATATCAATAAGAAATGCAATTCAAAATCAAGGACTGAATTTTATGTTAAATTGAATGAATTCATGTAATTGATGGTTGACGGGCATTTTTTTCAAAATGAATATAGTTATTAAGAAAGAAACACATGTTAATTTCAAGGTTATTGCATGAAAAATAGTCCTGGTAGCAACAAGAGGAGCCTGATTAACATGAGGTGATTAGAAATTCTCATTATTTAGGAATTAAACCAGTTAACATTTGTACGAAATGCAAACACTGATGAATGGCACCTTTTGCCAATGGATTTACATGGATTTGGATTTTTATTAGTGTTTATACTTGTTTGAATCAATTAATATACTAGGTTGTTTAGCCACATGTGTTATACTTCATGATCAATGTATCAAAAAGTGTGTTTGGAATCAAAAGAAGAGGCTTGTTAAGCAAAAATGATGGGAGCAACTCTTTAATTTTGAATTCAACAAATAATATCAATAAGAAATGCAATTCAAAATCAAGGACTGAATTTTATGTTAAATTGAATGAATTCATGTAATTGATGGTTGACGGGCATTTTTTTCAAAATGAATATAGTTATTAAGAAAGAAACACATGTTAATTTCAATGTTATTGCATGAAAAATAGTCCTGGTAACAACAAGAGGAGCCCTAATTCACATGAGGTGATTAGAAATTCTCATTATTTAGGAATAAAACCAGTTAACATTTGAACGAAATGCAAACACTGATGAATGGCACCTTTTGCCAATGGATTTAAATGGATTTGAATTTTTATTAGTGTTTATACTTGTTTGAAGCAATTAATATACTAGGTTGTTGAGCCACATGTGTTTATACTTCATGATCAATGTATCAAAAAGTGTGTTTGGAATCAAAAGAAGAGGCTTGTTAAGCAAAATTGATGGGAGCAACTCTTTAATTTTGAATTCAACAAATAATATCAATAAGAAATGCAATTCAAAATCAAGGACTGGATTGTATGTTAAATTGAATGAATTCATGTAATTGATGGTCCACGGGCATTTTTTTTCAAAATGAATATAGTTATTAAGAAAGAAACAGATGTTAATTTCAAGGTTTGTTGCATGAAAAATAGTCCTGGTAACAACAAGAGGAGACTAATTAACATGAGGTGATTAGAAATTCTCATTATTTAGTAATTAAACCATTAAATATTTGTACAAAATGCAAACCCAGATGAATGACACCTTTTGCCAATGGATTTAAATGGATTTGGATTTTTATTAGTGTTTATACTTGTTTGAATCAATTAATATACTAGGTTGTTTAGCCACATGTGTTATACTTCATGATCAATGTATCAAAAAGTGTGTTTGGAATCAAAAGAAGAGGCTTGTTAACCAAAAATGATAGGGGCAACTCTCTAATTTTGAATTCAACAAATAATATCAATAAGAAATGCAATTCAAAATCAAGGACTACATTGTTAAATTGAATGAATTCATGTAATTGATGGTCCACGGGCATTTTTTTCAAAATGAATATAGTTCTTAAGAAAGAAATAAATGTTAATTTCAAGGTTATTGCATGAAAAATAGTCCTGGTAACAACAAGAGGAGCCTGATTAACATGAGGTGATTAGAAATTCTCATTATTTAGGAATTAAACCAGTTAACATTTGTACGAAATGCAAACCCTGATGATGGCACCGTTTGCGAGTAGATTTAAATGGATTTGGATTTTTATTAGTGTTTATACTTGTTTGAATCAATTAATATACTAGGTTGTTTAGCCACATGTGTTATACTTCATGATCAATGTATCAAAAAGTGTGTTTGGAATCAAAAGAAGAGGCTTGTTAACCAAAATTGATGGGAGCAACTCTTTAATTTTGAATTCAACAAATAATATCAATAAGAAATGCAATTCAAAATCAAGGACAGAATTGTATGTTAAATTGAATGAATTCATGTAATTGATGGTCCACGGGCATTTTTTTTCAAAATGAATATAGTTATTAAGAAAGAAACATATGTTAATTTCAAGGTTTGTTGCATGAAAAATAGTCCTGGTAACAACAAGAGGAGCCTAATTAACATGAGGTGATTAGAAATTCTCATTATTTAGTAATTAAACCAGTAAATATTTGTACAAAATGCAAACCCAGATGAATGACACCTTTTGCCAATGGATTTAAATGGATTTGGATTTTTATTAGTGTTTATACTTGTTTGAATCAATTAATATACTAGGTTGTTTAGCCACATGTGTTATACTTCATGATCAATGTATCAAAAAGTGTGTTTGGAATCAAAAAGAAGAGGCTTGTTAACCAAAAATGATAGGGGCAACTCTCTAATTTTGAATTCAACAAATAATATCAATAAGAAATGCAATTCAAAATCAAGGACTAAATTGTTTGTTAAATTGAATGAATTCATGTAATTGATGGTCCACGGGCATTTTTTTCAAAATGAATATAGTTCTTAAGAAAGAAATAAATGTTAATTTCAAGGTTATTGCATGAAAAATAGTCCTGGTAACAACAAGAGGAGCCTGATTAACATGAGGTGATTAGAAATTCTCATTATTTAGGAATTAAACCAGTTAACATTTGTACGAAATGCAAACACTGATGAATGGCACCTTTTGCCAATGGATTTAAATGGATTTGGATTTTTATTAGTGTTTATACTTGTTTGAATCAATTAATATACTAGGTTGTTTAGCCACATGTGTTATATTTCATGATCAATATATCAAAAAGTGTGTTTGGAATCAAAAGAAGAGGCTTGTTAACCAAAAATGATAGGAGCAACTCTCTAATTTTGAATTCAACAAATAATATCAATAAGAAATGCAATTCAAAATTAAGGACTGAATTGTTTGTTAAATTGAATGAATTCATGTAATTGAGGATCCACAGGCATTTTTTTCAAAATGAATATAGTTATTAAGAAAGAAACACATGTTAATTTCAAGGTTATTGCATGAAAAATAGTCCTGGTAACAAGAAGAGGAGCCTAATTAACATGAGGTGATTAGAAATTCTCATTATTTAGGAAATAAACCAGTAAACATTTGTACGAAATGCAAACCCAGATAAATGGCACCTTTGGCCGATGGATTAAAAGAGATTTGGATTTTTATTCGTGTTTATACTTGTTTGCATCAATTAATATACTAGGTTGTTTAGCCACATGTGTTATCTTTCATGATCAATGGATCAAAAAGTGTGTTTGGAATCAGAAGAAGAGGCTTGTTAACCAAAAATGATGGGAGCAACTCTCCAATTTTGAATTCAACAAATAATATCAATAAGAAAAGCAATTCAAAATCAAGGACTGAATTGTTTGTTAAATTGAATGAATTCATGTAATTGATGGTTGACGGACATTTTTTTCAAAAGGAATATAGTTATTAGGAAAGAAACAAAAGTTAATTTCAAAGTTATTGCATGAAAATAGTCCTGGTAACAACAAGAGGGGCCTGATTAACATGAGGTGATTAGAAATTCTCATTATTTAGAAATTAAACCAGTTAACATTTGTACAAAATGCAAACCCAGAATAATGGCACCTTTGGCCGATGGATTTAAATAGATTTGGATTTTTATTGGTGTTTATACTTGTTTGAATCAATTAATATACTAGGTTGTTTAGCCACAGGTGTTATACTTCATGATCAATGTATCAAAAAGTGTGTTTGGAATCAAAAGAAGAGCCTTGTTAACCAAAAATGATACAAGCAACTCTCTAATTTTGAAGTCAACAAATAATATCAATAAGAAATGCAATTCAAAATCAAGTACTGAATTGTTTGTTAAATTGAATGAATTCATGTAATTGATGGTCCACGGGAATTTTTTTCAAAATGAATATAGTTCTTAAGAAAGAAATAAATGTTAATTTCAAGGTTATTGCATGAAAAATAGTCATGGTAACAACAAGAGGAGCCTGATTAACATGAGGTGATTAGAAATTCTCATTATTTAGGAATTAAACCAGTTAACATTTGTACAAAATGCAAATACTGATGAATGGCACCTTTTGCCAATGGATTTAAATGGATTTGGATTTTTATTAGTGTTTATACTTGTTTGAATCAATTAATATACTAGGTTGTTTAGCCACAGGTGTTATACTTCATGATCAATGTATCAAAAAGTGTGTTTGGAATCAAAAGAAGAGGCTTCTTAACCAAAAATGATTGGGGCAACTCTTTAATTTTGAATTCAACAAATAATATCAATAAGAAATGCAATTCAAAATCTGTTAAATTGAATGAATTCATGTAATTGATGGTCCACGGGCATTTTTTTTCAAAATGAATATAGTTATTAAGAAAGAAACAGATGTTAATTTCAAGGTTATTGCATGAAAAATAGTCCTGGTAACAACAAGAGGAACCTAATTCCCATGAGGTGATTAGAAATTCCCATTATTTAGGAATTAAACCAGTTAACATTTGTACGAACTGCAAACCCTGATGAATGACACCTTTTGCCAATGTATTTAATGGATGTGGATTTTTATTAGTGTTTATACTTGTTTGAATCAATTAATATACTAGGTTGTTTAGCCACATGTGCTATATTTCATGATCAATGTATCAAAAATTGTGTTTGGAATCAAAACAAGAGGCTTGTTAACCAAAAATGATGGGAGCAACTCTCCAATTTTGAATTCAACAAATAATATCAATAAGAAAAGCAATTCAAAATCAAAGATTGAATTGTTTGTTTAATTGGATGAATTCATGTAATTGATGGTCCACGGGCATTTTTTTCAAAATGAATATAGTTATTATGAAAGAAACGAAAGTTAATTTCAAAGTTATTGCATGAAAAGTAGTCCTGGTAACAACAAGATGAGGCTGATTAACATGAGTTGATTAGAAATTCTCATTATTTAGGAATTAAACTAGTTAACATTTGTACGAAATGCAAACCCTGAATAATGGCACCTTTGGCCGATGGATTTAAATAGATTTGGATTTTTATTGGTGTTTATACTTGTTTGAATCAATTAATATACTAAGTTGTTTAGCCACATGTGTTATACTTCATGATCAATGTATCAAAAAGTGTGTTTGGAATCAAAAGAAGAGGCTTGTTAACCAAAATTGATGGGAGCAACTCTTTAATTTTGAATTCAACAAATAATATCAATTAGAAATGCAATTCAAAATCAAGGACAGAATTGTATGTTAAATTGAATGAATTCATGTAATTGATGGTCCACGGGGCATTTTTTTTTCAAAATGAATTATAGTTATTAAGAAAGAAACAGATGTTAATTTCAAGGTTATTGCATGAAAAAATAGTCCTGGTAACAACAAGAGGAGCCTAATTGAACATGAGGTGATTAGAAATTCTCATTATTTAGTAATAAAACCTGTTAAATATTTGTACAAAATGCAAAACCCTGGTAATGAATGACACCATTTTGCCAATGGATTTAATGGATTTGG
>JBAPLH010002037.1:0-29162 GCA_037897445.1 Ceriops zippeliana
CTTGCTAATGACTTATGATGGGAGGCAATATCTAATTTTGAATTCAAAAATTAATATCAATAAGAAATGAAATTTAAGATCAAGGACTCCATTGTTTATTAAATTGAATGCATTCATGATATAGATGGTCCATGGGTATTTTTTTTCATAAAGAATATACTCATTAAGGTTGAGGCAAAATTTTAATTTCAAGGTTATTGCATGAAACATAGTCCTTCTGGTAACAATAAGAGGAGCCTAATTCACATGAGGTGATTAGAATGTCTCATCATTTAGGAATTAAACCAGTTCACTTATGTAAGAAATGCAAACCATGATGACTGACTCCTTTGGTTGATGGATTTAAATAGATTTAGTGTTTTAATACTCTTTATACTTGTTTCATTCTATTAATATACTAGGTTGTTTAGCCACATGTTTTAATTTCATGATCAATGTGTCAAAAAGTGTGTTTGGGGTCAAAAGAGGAGCCTTGCTAATGACAAATGATGGGAGGCAATATCTAATTTTGAATTCAAAAATTAAAATCAATAAAAAATGAAATTTAAGATCAAGGACTCCATTGTGTGTTAAATTGAATGAATTCATGATATAGATGGTCAATGGGCATTTTTTTCATAAATAATATACTCATTAAGGTTGAGGCAAAATTTAATTTCTAGGTTATTGCATGAAACATAGTCCTGGTAACAATAAGAGGAGCCTAATTCACATGAGGTGATTAGAATGTCTCATGATTTAGGAATTATACCAGTTCACTTATGTAAGAAATGCAAGCCATGATGATTGACTCCTTTGGTTGATGGATTTAAATAGATTTAGTGTTTTAATGCTCTTTATACTTGTTTGATTCTATTAATATACTAGGTTGTTTAGCCACATGTCTTAATTTCGTGATCAATGTGTCAAAAAGTGTCTTTGGAATCAAAAGAGGAGCCTTGCTAATGACAAATGATGGGAGGCAATATCTAATTTTGAATTCAAAAATTAATATCAATAAGAAATGAAATTTAAGATCAAGGACTCCATTGTTCATTAAATTGAATGAATCCATGATATAGATGGTCAATGGAGATTTTTTTCATAAATAATATACTTATTAAGGTTGTGGCAAAATTTAATTTCAAGGTTATTGCATGAAACGTAGTCCTAGTAATAATAAGAGGAGCGTAATTCACATGAGGTGATTAGAATGTCTCATGATTTAGGAATTAAACCAGTTCACATATATAAGAAATGCAAACGATGATGACTGACTCGTTTTGTTGAATGATTTAAATAGATTTAGTGTTTTAATGCTCTTTATACTTGTTTGATCCTATTAATGTACTAGGTTGTTTAGCCACATGTGTTAATTTCATGATCAATGTGTCAAAAAGTGTGTTTGGGGTCAAAAGAGGAGCCTTGCTATTGGCAAATGATGGGAGGCAATATCTAATTTTGAATTCTAAAATTAATATCAATAAGAAATGAAATTTAAGATCAAGGACTCCATTGTTTATTAAATTGAATGAATCCATGATATAGATGGTCAATGGGCATTTTTTTTCATAAATAATATACTCATTAAGGTTGAGGCAAAATTTAATTTCAAGGTTATTGCATGAAACAGAGTCCTGGTAATAATAAGAGGAGCCTAATTCACATGAGGTGATTAGAATGTCTCATGATTTAGGAATTAAACCAGTTCATATATGTAAGAAATGCAAACGATGATGACTGACTCCTTTTGTTGAATGATTTAAATAGATTTAGTGTTTTAATGCTCTTTATACTTGTTTGATTCTATTAATATACTAGGTTGTTTAGCCACATGTTTTAATTTCATGATCAATGTGTCAAAAAGGGTGTTTGGGGTCAAAATAGGAGCCTTGCTAATGACAAATGATGGGAGGCAATATCTAATTTTGAATTCAAAAATTAATATCAATAAGAAATGAAGTTTAAGATCAAGGAGTCCATTGTTTATTAAATTGAATGAATCCATGATATAGATGGTCAATGGGCATTTGTTTCATAAATAATATACTCATTAAGGTTGAGGCAAAATTTAATTTCAAGGTTATTGCATGAAACAGAGTCCTGGTAATAATAAGAGGAGCCTAATTCACATGAGGTGATTAGAATGTCTCATGATTTAGGAATTAAACCAGTTCATATATGTAAGAAATGCAAACCATGATGACTGACTCCTTTTGTTGAATGATTTAAATAGATTTAGTGTTTTAATGCTCTTTATACTTGTTTGATTCTATTAATATACTAGGTTGTTTAGCCACATGTTTTAATTTCATGATCAATGTGTCAAAAAGTGTGTTTGGGGTCAAAAGAGGAGCCTTGCTAATGACAAATGATGGGAGGCAATATCTAATTTTGAATTCAAAAATTAATATCAATAAGAAATGAAATTTAAGATCGAGTACTCCATTGTTTATTAAATTGAATGAATCCATGATATAGATGGTCAATGGGCATTTTTTTCATAAATAATATACTCATTAAGGTTGAGGCAAAATTTAATTTCAAGGTTATTGCATGAAACATAGTCCTGGTAACAAAAAGAGGAGCCTAATTCACATGAGGTGATTAGAATCTCTCATGATTTAGGAATTAAACAGTTCACTTATGTAAGAAATGCAAACCATGATGACTGCCTCCTTTTGTTGAATGATTTAAATAGATTTAGTGTTTTAATGCTCTTGATACTTGTTTGATTCTATTAATGTTCTAGGTTGTTTAGCCACATGTGTTAATTTCATGATCAATGTGTCAAAAAGTGTGCTTGGAATCAAAAGAGGAGCCTTGCTAATGACAAATGGTGGGAGGCAATATCTAATTTTGAATTCAAAAATTAATATCAATAAGAAATGAAATTTATGATCAAGGACTCCATTGTTTATTAAATTAAATGAATTCATGATATAGAAGGTCAATGGGCATTTTTTTCATAAATAATATACTCATTAAGGTTGAGGCAAAATTTAATTTCAAGGTTATTGCATGAAACATAGTCCTGGTAATAATAAGAGGAGCCTAATTCACATGAGGTGATTAGAATGTCTCATGATTTAGGAATTAAACCAGTTCACATATGTAAGAAATGCAAACCATGATGACTGACTCCTTTTGTTGATTGATTTAAATAGATTTAGTGTTTTAATGCTCTTTTTACTTGTTTGATTCTATTAATATACTAGGTTGTTTAGCCACATGTTTTAATTTCATGATGAATGTGTCAAAAAGTTTGTTTGGGGTCAAAAGAGGAGCCTTGCTAATGACTTATGATGGGATGCAATATCTAATTTTGAATTCAAAAATTAATATCAATAAGAAATGAAATTACAGATCAAGGACTCCATTGTTTATCAAATTGAATGAATTCATGATATAGATGGTCCATGGGCATGTTTTTCATAAAGAATAAAGTCATTAAGGTTGAGGCAAAATTTAATTTCAAGGTTATTGCATGAAACATAGTCCTGGTAATAATAAGAGGAGCGTAATTCACATGAGGTGATTAGAATGTCTCATGATTTTGGAATTAAACCAGTTCACATATGTAAGAAATGCAAACCATGATGACTGACTCCTTTTGTTGAATGATTTAAATGGATTTAGTGTTTTAATGCTCTTTATACTTGTTTGATTCTATTAATGTACTAGGTTGTTTAGCCACATGTGTTAATTTCATGATCAAAGTGTCAAAAAGTGTGTTTGGGGTCAAAAGAGGAGCCTTGCTAATGACAAATGATGGGAGGCAATATCTAATTTTGAATTCAAAAATTAATAACAATAAGAAATGAAATTTAAGATCAAGGACTCCATTGTTTGTTAAATTGAATGAATTCATGATATAGATGGTCAATGGGCATTTTTTTCATAAATAATATACTCACTAAGGTTGAGGCAAAATTTAATTTCAAGGTTATTGCATGAAACATAGTCCTGGTAATAATAAGAGGAGCCCAATTCACATGAGGTGATTAGAATGCCTCATGATTTAGTAATTAAACCAGTTCACTTATGTAAGAAATGCAAACCACGATGACTGACTCCTTTGGTTGTTGGATTTAAATAGATTTAGTGTTTTAATGCTCTTTATACTTGTTTGATTATATTAATATACTAGTTTGTTTTGCCACATGTTTTAATTTCATGATCAATGTGGCAAAAAGTATGTTTGGGGTCAAAAGAGGAGCCTTGCTAATGACAAATGATGGGAGGCAATATCTAATTTTGAATTCAGAAATTAATATCAATAAGAAATGAAATTTAAGATCAAGAACTCCATTGTTTATTAAATTGAATGAATTCATGATATAGAAGGTCAATGGGCATTTTTTTCATAAATAATATACTCATTGAGGTTGACGCAAAATTTAATTTCAAGGTTATTGCATGAAACATAGTCTTGGTAATAATAAGAGAAGCCTAATTCACATGAGGTGATTAGAATGTCTCATGATTTAGGAATTAAACCAATTCACTTATGTAAGAAATGCAAACCATGATGACTGACTCCTTTGGTTGATGGATTTAAATAGATTTAGTGTTTTAATGCTCTTTATACTTGTTTGATTCTATTAATGTACTAGGTTGTTTAGCCACATGTGTTAATTTCATGATCAGTGTGTCAAAAAGTGTGTTTGGCGTCAAAAGAGGAGCCTTGCTACTAACAAATGATGGGAGGCAATATCTAATTTTGAATTCAAAAATTAATATCAATAAGAAATGAAATTTAAGATCAAGGAGTCCATTGTTTATTAAATTGAATGAACTCATGATATAGATGGTCTATGGGCATTTACTACATAAAGAATATACTCATTATGGTTGAGGCAAAATTTAATTTCAAGGTTTTTGCACGAAACATAGTCCTGGTAATAATAAAAGGAGCATAATTCACATGAGGTGATTAGAATTTCTCATGATTTAGGAATTAAACCAGTTCACATATGTAAGAAATGCAAACCATGATGACTAACTCCTTTTGTTGAATGATTTAAATAGATTTAGTGTTTTAATGCTCTTTATACTTGTTTTGTCCTATTAATGTACTAGGTTGTTTAGTCACATGTGTTAATTTCATGATCAATGTGTCAAAAAGTGTGTTTGGGGTCAAAAGAGGAGCCTTGCTATTGACAAATGATGGGAGGCAGTATCTAATTTTGAATTCAAAAATTAATATCAATAAGAAATGAAATTTAAGATCAAGCACTCCATCGTTTATTAAATTGAATGAATTCATGATATAGATGGTCAATGGGCATTTTTTTTAAATAAATATAATATACTCATTAAGGTTGAGGCAAAATTTAATTTCAAGGTTATTGCATGAAACATAGTCCTAGTAACAATAAGAGGAGCCTAATTCACATGAGGTGATTAGAATGTCTCATAATTTAGGAATTAAACCAGTTCACTTATGTAAGAAATGCAAACCATGATGACTGACTCCTTTGGTTGATGGATTTAAATAGATTTAGCGTTTTAATGCTCTTTATACTTGTTTGATTCTATTAATATACTAGGTTGTTTAGCCACATGTTTTAATTTCATGATCAATGTGTCAAAAAGGGTGTTTGGTGTCAAAAGAGGAGCCTTGCTAATGACAAATGATGGGAGGCAATATCTAATTTTGAATTCAACAATTAAAATCAATAAGAAACGAAATTTAAGATCAAGGACTCCATTGTTTATTAAATTGAATGAATCCATGATATAGATGGTCAATGGGCATTTTTTTCATAAATAATATAGTCATTAAGAATGAGGCAAAATTTAATTTCAAGGTTATTGCATGAAACATAGTCCTGGTAATAACAAGAGGAGCCTAATTCATATGAGGTGATTAGAATGTGTCATGATTTAGGAATTAAACCAGTTCACATATGTAAGAAATGCAAACCGTGATGACTGACTCCTTTTGTTGAATGATTTAAATAGATTTAGTGTTTTAATGCTCTTTATACTTGTTTGATTCTATTAATATACTAGGTTGTTTAGCCACATGTTTTAATTTCATGATCAATGTGTGAAAAAGTGTGTTTGGGGTCAAAAGAGGAGCCTTGCTAATGACAAATGATGGGAGGCACTATCTAATTTTGAATTCAAAAATTAATATCAATAAGAAATGAAATTTAAGATCAAGTACTCCATTGTTTATTAAATTGAATGAATCCATGATATAGATGGTCAATGGGCATTTTTTTCATAAATAATATACTCATTAAGGTTGAGGCAAAATTTAATTTCAAGGTTATTGCATGAAACATAGTCCTCGTAATAATAAGAGGAGCCCAATTCACATGAGGTGATTAGAATGTCTCATGATTTAGGAATTAAACCAGTTCACATATGTAAGAAATGCAAACCATGATGACTGCCTCCTTTTGTTGAATGATTTAAATAGATTTAGTGTTTTAATGCTCTTGATACTTGTTTGATTCTATTAATGTTCTAGGTTGTTTAGCCACATGTGTTAATTTCATGATCAATGTGTCAAAAAGTGTGTTTGGAATCAAAAGAGGAGCCTTGCTAATGACAAATGATGGGAGGCAATATCTAATTTTGAATTCAAAAATTAATATCAACAAGAAATGAAATTTAAGATCAAGGACACCATTGTTTATTAAATTGATTGAATTCATGATATAGATGGTCCATGGGCATTTTTTTCATAAAGAATATACTCATTAAGGTTGAGGCAAAATTTAATTTCAAGGTTATTGCAACAAACATTGTCCTGGTAACAATAAGAGGGCCCTAATTCACATGAGGTGATTAGAATGTCTCATGATTTAGGAATTAAACCAGTTCACATATGTAAGAAATGCAAACCATGATGACTGACTCCGTTGGCTGATTGATTTAAATAAATTTAGTGTTTTAATGCTCTTTATACTTGTTTGATTCTATTAATATACTAGGTTGTTTAGCCACATGTTTTAATTTCATGATCAATGGGTCAAAAAGTGTGTTTGGGGTGAAAAGAGTAGCCTTGCTAATGACAAATGATGGGAGGCAATATCTAATTTTGAATTCAAAAATTAATATCAATAAGAAATGAAATTTAAGATCAGGGACTCCATTGTTTATTAAATTGAATGAATTCATGATATAGATGGTCCATGGGCATTTTTTTCATAAGGAATATACTCATTAAGATTGAGGCAAAATTTAATTTCAAGGTTATTGCATGAAACATAGTCCTGGTAATAATAAGACGAGCCTCATTCACATGAGGTGATTAGAATGTCTCATGATTTAGGAATTAAACCAGTTCACATATGTAAGATATGCAAACCATGATGACTGACTCCTTTTGCTGAATGATTTCAATAGATTTAGTGTTTTAATCCTCTTTATGCTTGTTTGATTCTATTAATGTACTAGGTTGTTTAGCCACATGTGTTAATTTAATGATCAATGTGTCAATAAGTGTGTTTGGGGTCAAAAAAGGAGCCTTGCAAATGACAAATGATGGGAGGCAATATCTAATTTTGAATTCAAAAATTAATATCAATAAGAAATGAAATTTAAGATCAAGGACTCCATTGTTTATTAAATCGAATGAAGTCATGATATAGATGGTCCATGGGCATTTTTTTCATAAAGAATATACTCATTAAGGTTGAGGCAAAATTTAATTTCAAGGTTATTGCATGAAACATAGTCCTGGTAATAATAAGAGGAGCCTAATTCACATAAGGTTATTAGAATGTCTCATGATTTAGGAATTAAACCAGTTCACATATGTAAGAAATGCAAACCATGATGACTGACTCCTTTTGTTGAATGATTTAAATAGATTTAGTGTTTCAATGCTCTTTATACTTGTTTGATTCTAGTAATATACTAGGTTGTTTAGCCACATGTGTTAATTTCATTATCAAATGCGTCAAAAAGTGTGTTTGGGGTCAAAAGAGGAGCCTTGCTAATGACGAATGATGGGAGGCAATATCTATTTTTGAATTCAAAAATTAATATCAATAAGAAATCAAATTTAAGATCAAGGACTCCATTGTTTATTAAATTGAATGAATTCATGATATAGTTGGTCAATGGGCATTTTTTTCATAAATAATATACTCATTAAGGTTGAGGCAAAATTTAATTTCAAGGTTATTGCATGAAACATAGTCCTGGTAAGAATAAGAGGAGCCTAATTCACATGAGGTGATTAGAATGTCTCATGATTTAGGAATTAAACCAGTTCACTTATGTAAGAAATGCAAACCATGATGACTGACTCCTTTGGTTGATGGATTTAAATAGATTTAGTGTTTTATTGCTCTTTATACTTGTTTGATTATATTAATATACTAGTTTGTTTAGCCACATGTTTTAATTTCATGATCAATGTGTCAAAAAGTGTGTTTGGGGTCAAAAGAGGAGCCTTACTAATGACAAATGATGGGAGGCAATATCTAATTTTGAATTCAAAAATTAATATCAATAAGAAATGAAATTTAAGATCAAGGACTCCATTGTTTATTAAATTGAATGAATTCATGATCTAGATGGTCAATGGGCATTTTTTTCATAAAGAATATACTCATTAAGGTTGAGGCAAAATTTTATTTCAAGGTTATTGCATGAAACATAGTCCTAGTAACAATAAGAGGAGCCTAATTCACATGAGGTGATTAGAATGTCTCATAATTTAGGAATTAAACCAGTTCACTTATGTAAGAAATGCAATCCATGATGACTGACTCCTTTGGTTGATGGATTTAAATAGATTTAGTGTTTTAATGCTTTTTATACTTGTTTGATGATATTAATATACTAGGTTGGTTAGCCACATGTTTTAATTTCATGATCAATGTGTCAAAAAGTGTGTTTGGGATCAAAAGAGGAGCCTTGCTAATGACAAATGATGGGAGGCAATATCTAATTTTGAATTCAAAAATTAATATCAATAAGAAATGAAATTTAATATCAAGGACTCCATTGTTTTATAAATTAAATGAATTCATGATATAGAAGGTCAATGGGCATTTTTTTCATAAATAATATAATCATTAAGGTTGGGGCAAAATTTAATTTCAAGGTTATTGCATGAAACATAGTCCTGGTAATAATAAGAGGAGCCTAATTCACATGAGTTGATTAGAATGTGTCATGATTTAGGAATTAAACCAGTTCACATATGTAAGAAATGCAAACCATGATGACTGACTCCTTTGGTTGATGGATTTAAATAGATTTAGTGTTTTATTGCTCTTTATACCTGTTTGATTCTATTGATATACTAGGTTGTTTAGCCACATGTTTTAATTTCATGATCAATGTGTCAAAAAGTGTGTTTGGGATCAAAAGAGGAGCCTTCCTAATGACTTATGATGGGAGGCAATATCTAATTTTGAATTCAAAAATTCATATCAATAAGAAATGAAATTTAAGATCAAGCACTACATTGTTTATTAAATTGAATGAATTCATGATATAGATGGTCAATGGGCATTTTTTTCATAAAGAATATACTCATTAAGGTTGAGGCAAAATTTAATTTCAAGGTTATTGCATGAAACATAGTCATAGTAACAATAAGAGGAGCCTAATTCACATGAGGTGATTAGAATGTCTCATAATTTAGGAATTAAACCAGTTCACTTATGTAAGAAACGCAAACCATGATGACTGACTCCTTTGGTTGATGGATTTAAATAGATTTAGTGTTTTAATGCTCTTTATACTTGTTTGATTATATTAATATACTAGGTTGGTTAGCCACATGTGTTAATTTCATGATCAATGTGTCAAAAAGTGTGTTTGGAATCAAAAGAGGAGCCTTGCTAATGACAAATGATGGGAGACAATATCTAATTTTGAATTCAAAAATTAATATCAATATGAAATGAAATTTAAGATCAAGGACACCATTGTTTATTAAATTGATTGAATTCATGATATAGATGGTCCATGGGCATTTTTTTCATAAAGAATATACTCATTAAGGTTGAGGCAAAATTTAATTTCAAGGTTATTGCATGAAACATAGTCCTGGTAACAATAAGAGGAGCCTAATTCACATGAGGTGATTAGAATGTCTCATGATTTAGGAATTAAACCAGTTCACATATGTAACAAATGCAAACCATGATGACTGACTCCTTTGGTTGATGGATTTAAATAGATTTAGTGTTTTAATGCTCTTTATGCTTGTTTGATTCTATTAATATACTAGGTTGTTTAGCCACATGTGTTAATTTCATGATCAATGTGTCAAAAAGTGTGTTTGGAATCAAAAGAGGAGCCTTGCTAATGACAAATGATGGGAGGCAATATCTAATTTTGAATTCAAAAATTAATATCAATAAGAAATGAAATTTAAGATCAGGGACTCCATTGTTTATTAAATTGAATGAATTCATGATATAGATGGTCCATAGGCATTTTTTTCATAAAGAATATACTCATTAAGGTTGAGGCAAAATTTAATTTCAAGGTTATTGCATGAAACATAGTCCTGGTAATAATAAGAGGAGCCTAATTCACATGAGGTGATTAGAATGTCTCATGATTTAGGAATTAAACCCATTCACATATGTAAGAAATGCAAACCATGATGACTGGCTCCTTTTGTTGAATGATTTAAACAGATTTAGTGTTA
The DNA here is from genome assembly GCA_037897445.1 of Ceriops zippeliana. Lineage (NCBI taxonomy): Eukaryota > Viridiplantae > Streptophyta > Magnoliopsida > Malpighiales > Rhizophoraceae > Ceriops > Ceriops zippeliana. The sequence continues at coordinate 10,619 of JBAPLH010002037.1, forward strand.
TAATGCTCTTTATACTTGTTTGATTCTATTAATGTACTAGGTTGTTTAGCCACATGAGTTAATTTCATGATCAATGTGTCAAAAAGTGTGTTTGGGGTCAAAAGAGTAGCCTTGCTAATGAGAAATGATGGGAGCCAATATCTAATTTTGAATTGAAAAATTAATATCAATAAGAAATGAAATTTAGGATCAGGGTCTCCATTGTTTATTAAATTGAATGAATTCATGATATAGATGGTCCATGGGCATTTTTTATATAAAGAATATGCTCATTAAGGTTGAGGCAAAATTTAATTTCAAGGTTATTGCATGAAACATAGTCCTGGTAAGAATAAGAGGAGCCTAATTCACATGAGGTGATTAGAATGTCTCATGATTTAGGAATTAAACCAGTTCACTTATGTAAGAAATGCAAACCATGATGACTGACTCCTTTGGTTGATGGATTTAAATAGATTTAGTGTTTTATTGCTCTTTATACTTGTTTGATTATATTAATATACTAGTTTGTTTAGCCACATGTTTTAATTTCATGATCAATGTGTCAAAAAGTGTGTTTGGGGTCAAAAGAGGAGCCTTACTAATGACAAATGATGGTAGGCAGTATCTAATTTTGAATTCAAAAATTAATATCAATAAGAAATGAAATTTAAGATCAAGGACTCCATTGTTTATTAAATTGAATGAATTCATCATCTAGATGGTCAATGGGCATTTTTTTCATAAAGAATATACTCATTAAGGTTGAGGCAAAATTTAATTTCAAGGTTATTGCATGAAACATAGTCCTAGTAACAATAAGAGGAGCCTAATTCACATGAGGTGATTAGAATGTCTCATAATTTAGGAATTAAACGAATTCACTTATGTAAGAAATGCAATCCATGATGACTGACTCCTTTGGTTGATGGATTTAAATAGATTTAGTGTTTTAATGCTCTTTATACTTGTTTGATTATATTAATATACTAGGTTGGTTAGCCACATGTTTTCATTTCATGATCAATGTGTCAAAAAGTGTGTTTGGGGTCAAAAGAGGAGCCTTGCTAATGACAAATAATGGGAGGCAATATCTAATTTTGAATTCAAAAATTAATATCAATAAGAAATCAAATTTAATATCAAGGACTCCATTGTTTATTAAATTAAATGAATTCATGATATAGAAGGTCAATGGGCATTTTTTTCATAAATAATATACTCATTAAGGTTGGGGCAAAATTTAATTTCAAGGTTATTGCATGAAACATAGTCCTGGTAATAATAAGAGGAGCCTAATTCACATGAGGTGATTAGAATGTGTCATGATTTAGGAATTAAACCAGTTCACATATGTAAGAAATGCAAACCATGATGACTGACTCCTTTGGTTGATGGATTTAAATAGATTTAGTGTTTTATTGGTCTTTATACTTGTTTGATTATATTAATATACTAGTTTGTTTAGCCACATGTTTTAATTTCATGATCAATGTGTCAAAAAGTGTGTTTGGGGTCAAAAGAGGAGCCTTCCTAATGACAAATGATGGGAGGCAATATCTAATTTTGAATTCAAAAATTCATATCAATAAGAAATGAAATTTAAGATCAAGCACTACATTGTTTATTAAATTGAATGAATTCATGATATAGATGGTCAATGGGCATTTTTTTCATAAAGAATATACTCATTAAGGTTGAGGCAAAATTTAATTTCAAGGCTATTGCATGAAACATAGTCCTAGTAACAATAAGAGGAGCCTAATTCACATGAGGTGATTAGAATGTCTCATAATTTAGGAATTAAACCAGTTCACTTATGTAAGAAACGCAAACCATGATGACTGACTCCTTTGGTTGATGGATTTAAATAGATTTAGTGTTTTATTGCTCTTTATACTTGTTTGATTATATTAATATACTAGTTTGTTTAGCCACATGTTTTAATTTCATGATCAACGTGTCAAAAAGTGTGTTTGGGGTCAAAAGAGGAGCCTTACTAATGACAAATGATGGTAGGCAATATCTAATTTTGAATTCAAAAATTAATATCAATAAGAAATGAAATTTAAGATCAAGGACTCCATTGTTTATTAAATTGAATGAATTCATCATCTAGATGGTCAATGGGCATTTTTTTCATAAAGAATATACTCATTAAGGTTGAGGCAAAATTTAATTTCAAGGTTATTGCATGAAACATAGTCCTAGTAACAATAAGAGGAGCGTAATTCACATGAGCTGATTAGAATGTCTCATAATTTAGGAATTAAACCAATTCACTTATGTAAGAAATGCAATCCATGATGACTAACTCCTTTGGTTGATGGATTTAAATAGATTTAGTGTTTTAATGCTCTTTATACTTGTTTGATTATATTAATATACTAGGTTGGTTAGCCACATGTTTTCATTTCATGATCAATGTGTCAAAAAGTGTGTTTGGGGTCAAAAGAGGAGCCTTGCTAATGACAAATGATGGGAGGCAATATCTAATTTTGAATTCAAAAATTATTATGAATAAGAAATCAAATTTAATATCAAGGACTCCATTGTTTATTAAATTAAATGAATTCATGATATAGAAGGTCAATGGGCATTTTTTTCATAAATAATATACTCATTAAGGTTGAGGCAAAATTTAATTTCAAGGTTATTGCATGAAACATAGTCCTAGTAACAATAAGAGGAGCCTAATTCACATGAGGTGATTAGAATGTCTCATAATTTAGGAATTAAACCAATTCACTTATGTAAGAAATGCAATCCATGATGACTGACTCCTTTGGTTGATGGATTTAAATAGATTTAGTGTTTTAATGCTCTTTATACTTGTTTGATTATATTAATATACTAGGTTGGTTAGCCACATGTTTTCATTTCATGATCAATGTGTCAAAAAGTGTGTTTGGGGTCAAAAGAGGAGCCTTGCTAATGACAAATGATGGGAGGCAATATCTAATTTTGAATTCAAAAATTAATATCAATAAGAAATGAAATTTAATATCAAGGACTCCATTGTTTATTAAATTAAATGAATTCATGATATAGAAGGTCAATGGGCATTTTTTTCATAAATAATATACTCATTAAGGTTGAGGCAAAATTTAATTTCAAGGTTATTGCATGAAACATAGTCCTGGTAATAATAAGAGGAGCCTAATTCGATGAGGTGATTAGAATGTCTCATGATTTAGGAATTAAACCAGTTCACATATGTAAGATATGCAAACCATGATGACTGACTCCTTTTGTTGAATGATTTCAATAGATTTAGTGTTTTAGTGCTCTTTATACTTGTTTGATTCTATTAATGTACTAGGTTGTTTAGCCACATGTGTTAATTTAATGATCAATGTGTCAATAAGTGTGTTCGGGGTCAAAAAAGGAGCCTTGCAGATGACAAATGATGGGAGGCAATATCTAATTTTGAATTCAAAAATTAATATCAATAAAAAATGAAATTTAAGATCAAGGACTCCATTGTTTATTAAATCGAATGAATTCATGATATAGATGGTCCATGGGCATTTTTTTCATAAAGAATATACTAATTAAGGTTGAGGCAAAATTTAATTTCAAGGTTATTGCATGAAACATAGTCCTGGTAATAATAAGAGGAGCATAATTCACATAAGGTGGTTAGAATGTCTCATGATTTAGGAATTAAACCAGTTCACATATGTAAGAAATGCAAACCATGATGACTGACTCCTTTTGTTGAATGATTTAAATAGATTTAGTGTTTCAATGCTCTTTATACTTGCTTGATTCTATTAATATACTAGGTTGTTTAGCCACATGTGTTAATTTCATTATCAATGCGTCAAAAAGTGCGTTTGGGGTCAAAAGAGGAGCCTTGCTAATGACAAATGATGGGAGGCAATATCTAATTTTTTATTCAAAAATTAATATCAATAAGAAATAAAATTTAAGATCAAGGACTCCATTGTTTATTAAATTGAATGAATTCATGATATAGTTGGTCAATGGGCATTTTTTTCATAAATAATATACTCATTAAGGTTGAGGCAAAATTTAATTTCAAGGTTATTGCATGAAACATAGTCCTGGTAATAATAAGAGGAGCCTAATTCGATGAGGTGATTAGAATGTCTCATGATTTAGGAATGAAACCAGTTCACATATGTAAGATATGCAAACCATGATGACTGACTCCTTTTGTTGAATGATTTCAATAGATTTAGTGTTTTAATGCTCTTTATACTTGTTTGATTCTATTAATGTACTAGGTTGTTTAGCCACATGTGTTAATTTAATGATCAATGTGTCAATAAGTGTGTTTGGGGTCAAAAAAGGAGCCTTGCAGATGACAAATGATGGGAGGCAATATCTAATTTTGAATTCAAAAATTAATATCAATAAAAAATGAAATTTAAGATCAAGGACTCCATTGTTTATTAAATCGAATGAATTCATGATATAGATGGTCCATGGGCATTTTTTTCATAAAGAATATACTAATTAAGGTTGAGGCAAAATTTAATTTCAAGGTTATTGCATGAAACATAGTCCTGGTAATAATAAGAGGAGCATAATTCACATAAGGTGGTTAGAATGTCTCATGATTTAGGAATTAAACCAGTTCACATATGTAAGAAATGCAAACCATGATGACTGACTCCTTTTGTTGAATGATTTAAATAGATTTAGAGTTTCAATGCTCTTTATACTTGCTTGATTCTATTAATATACTAGGTTGTTTAGCCACATGTGTTAATTTCATTATCAATGCGGCAAAAAGTGTGTTTGGGGTCAAAAGAGGAGCCTTGCTAACGACAAATGATGGGAGGCAATATCTAATTTTTTATTCAAAAATTAATATCAATAAGAAATAAAATTTAAGATCAAGGACTCCATTGTTTATTAAATTGAATGAATTCATGATATAGTTGGTCAATGGGCATTTTTTTCATAAATAATATACTCGTTAAGGTTGAGGCAAAATTTAATTTCAAGGTTGTTGCATGAAACATAGTCCTCGTAATAATAAGAGGAGCGCAATTCACATGAGGTGATTAGAATGTCTCATGATTTAGGAATTAAACCAGTTCACATATGTAAGAAATGCAAACCATGATGACTTCTTCCTTTGGTTGAATGATTTAAATAGATTTAATGTTTTAATGCTCTTGATACTTGTTTGATTATATTAATGTTCTAGGTTGTTTAGCCACATGTGTTAATTTCATGATCAATGTGTCAAAAAGTGTGTTTGGAATCAAAAGAGGAGCCTTGCTAATGACAAATGATGGGAGGCAATATCTAATTTTGAATTCAAAAATTAATATCAATAAGAAATGAAATTTAAGATCAAGGACACCATTGTTTATTAAATTGATTGAATTCATGATATTGATGGTCCATGGGCATTTTTTTCATAAAGAATATACTCATTAAGGTTGAGGCAAAATGTAATATCAAGGTTATTGCATGAAACATAGTCCTGGTAACAATAAGAGGAGCTTAATTCACATGAGGTGATTAGAATGTCTCATGATTTAGGAATTAAACCAGTTCACATATGTAAGAATTGCAAACCATGATGACTGACTCCTTTGGTTGATTGATTTAAATAAATTTAGTGTTTTAATGCTCTTTATACTTGTTTGATTCTATTAATATACTGGGTTGTTTAGCCACATGTTTTAATTTCATGATCAATGTGTCAAAAAGTGTGTTTGGGGTGAAAAGAGGAGCCTTGCTAATGACAAATGATGGGAGGCAATATCTAATTTTGAATTCAAAAATTAATATCAATAAGAAATGAAATTTAAGATCAGGGACTCCATTGTTTATCAAATTGAATGAATTCATGATATAGATGGTCCATGGCCATTTTTTCATAAAGAATATACTCATTAAGGTTGAGGCAAAATTTAATTTCAAGGTTATTGCATGAAACATAGTCCTGGTAATAATAAGAGGAGCCTAATTCGATGCGGTGGTTAGAATGTCTCATGATTTAGGAAGTAAACCAGTTCACATATGTAAGATATGCAAACCATGATGACTGACTCCTTTTGTTGAATGATTTCAATAGATTTAGTGTTTTAAAGCTCTTTATACTTGTTTGATTCTATTAATGTACTGGGTTGTTTAGCCACATGTGTTAATTTAATGATCAATGTGTCAAAAAGTGTGTTTGGGGTCAAAAAAGGAGCCTTGCAAATGACAAATGATGGGAGGCAATATCTAATTTTGAATTCAAAAATTAATATCATCAATAAGAAATGAAATTTAAGATCAAGGACTCCATTGTTTATTAAATCGAATGAATTCATGATATAGATGGTCCATGGGCATTTTTTTTTCATAAAAGAATATACTCATTAAGGTTGAGGCAAAATTTAATTTCAAGGATATTGCATGAAACATAGTCCTCGTAATAATAAGAGGAGCCTAATTCACATGATGTGATTAGAATGTCTCATGATTTAGGAATTAAACAAGTTCACATATGTAAGAAATGCAAACCATGATGACTGCCTCCTTTGGTTGAATGATTTAAATAGATTTAGTGTTTTAATGCTCTTGATACTTGTTTGATTCTATTAATGTTCTACGTTGTTTAGCCACATGTGTTAATTTCATGATCAATGTGTCAAAAAGTGTGTTTGGGGTCAAAAAAGGAGCCTTGCAAATGACAAATGATGGGAGGCAATATCTAATTTTGAATTCAAAAATTAATATCAATAAGAAATGAAATTTAAGATCAAGGACACCATTGTTTATTAAATTGATTGAATTCATGATATAGATGGTCCATGGGCATTTTTTTCATAAAGAATATACTCATTAAGGTTGAGGCAAAATGTAATTTCAAGGTTATTGCAAGAAACATTGTCCTGGTAACAATAAGTGGGCCCTAATTCACATGAGGTGATTAGAATGTCTCATGATTTAGGAATTAAACTAGTTCAAATATGTAAGAAATGCAAACCATGATGACTGACTCCTTTGGTTGATTGATTTAAATAAATTTAGTGTTTTCATGCTCTTTATACTTGTTTGATTCTATTAATATACTAGGTTGTTTAGCCACATGTGTTAATTTAATGATCAATGTGTCAAAAAGTGTGTTTGGGGTCAAAAAAGGAGCCTTGCAAATGACAAATGATGGGAGGCAATATCTAATTTTGAATTCAAAAATTAATATCAATAAGAAATGAAATTTAAGATCAAGGACTCCATTGTTTGTTAAATTGAATGAATTCATGATATAGATGGTCAATGGGCATTTTTTTCATAAATAATATACTCATTAAGGTTGAGGCAAAATTTAATTTCAAGGTTATTGCATGAAACATAGTCCTCGTAATAATAAGAGGAGCCCAATTCACATGATGTGATTAGAATGTCTCATGATTTAGGAATTAAACCAGTTCACATATGTAAGAAATGCAAACCATGATGACTGCCTCCTTTGGTTGAATGATTTAAATAGATTTAGTGTTTTAATGCTCTTGATACTTGTTTGATTCTATTAATGTTCTACGTTGTTTAGCCACATGTGTTAATTTCATGATCAATGTGTCAAAAAGTGTGTTTGGAATCAAAAGAGGAGCCTTGCTAATGACAAATGATGGGAGGCAATATCTAATTTTGAATTCAAAAATTAATATCAATAAGAAATGAAATTTAAGATAAGGGACTCCATTATTTATTAAATTGAATGAATTCATGATATAGATGGTCCATGGGCATTTTTTTCATAAAGAATATACTCATTAAGGTTGAGGCAAAATTTAATTTCAAGGTTAGTGCATGAAACATAGTCCTGGTAATAATAAGAGGAGCGTAATTCACATGAGGTGATTAGAATGTCTCATGATTTAGGAAATAAACCAGTTCACATATGTAAGATATGCAAACCATGATGACTGACTCCTTTTGTTGAATGATTTCAATAGATTTAGTGTTTTAGTGCTCTTTATACTTGTTTTATTCTATTAATGTACTAGGTTGTTTAGCCACATGTGTTAATTTAATGATCAATGTGTCAAAAAGTTTGTTTGGGGTCAAAAAAGGAGCCTTGCAAATGACAAATGATGGGAGGCAATATCTAATTTTGAATTCAAAAATTAATATCAATAAGAAATGAAATTTAAGATCAAGGACTGCATTGATTATTAAATCGAATGAATTCATGATATAGTGCTATTTATACTTGTTTTATTCTATTAATGTACTAGGTTGTTTAGCCACATGTGTTAATTTAATTTAATGATCAATGTGTGTCAAAAAGTGTGTTTGGGGTCAAACAAGGAGCCTTGCTAATGACAAATGACAAATTATGGGAGGCAATATCTAATTTTGAATTCAAAAATTAATATCAATGAGAAATGAAATTTAAGATCAGCGACTCCATTGTTTATTAAATTGAATGAATTCATGATATAGATGGTCCATGGGCATTTTTTTCATAAAGAATATACTCATTAAGGTTGAGGCAAAATTTAATTTCGAGGTTATTGCAAGAAACATTGTCCTGGTAACAATAAGAGGGCCCTAATTCACATGAGGTGATTAGAATGTCTCATGATTTAGGAATTAAACCAGTTCACATATGTAAGAAATGCAAACCATGATGACTGACTCCTTTGGTTGATTGATTTAAATAAATTTAGTGTTTTAATGCTCTTTATACTTGTTTGATTTTGATAATATACTACTAGGTTGTTTAGCCACATGTTTTAATTTCATGATCAATGTGTCAAAAAAAGTGTGTTTGGGGTCAAAAGAGGAGCCTTGCTAATGACAAATGATGGGAGGCAATATCTAATTTTTTGAATTCAAAAAATTAAAATCAATAAGAAATGAAAATTTAAGATCAAGGACTCCATTGTTTATTAAATTGAATGAATCCATGATATAGATGGTCAATGGGCATTTTTTTTCATAAATAATATACTCATTAAGGTTGAGGCAAAATTTAATTTCAAGGTTATTGCATGAAACATAGTCCTGGTAATAATAAGAGGAGCCTAATTCACATGAGGTGATTAGAATGTCTCATGATTTAGGAATTAAACCAGTTCACATATGTAAGAAATGCAAACCATGATGACTGACTCCTTTTGTTGAATGATTTAAATAGATTTAGTGTTTTAATGCTCTTTATACTTGTTTGATTCTATTAATATACTAGGTTGTTTAGCCACATGTTTTAATTTCATGATGATCAATGTGTCAAAAAAGTGTGTTTGGGGTCAAAAGAGGAGCCTTGCTAATGACAAATGATGGGAGGCAATATCTAATTTTGAATTCAAAAAAATTAATATCAATAAGAAATGAAATTTAAGATCAAGACTCCATTGTTTATTAAATTGAATGAATCCATGATATAGATGGTCAATGGGCATTTTTTTTCATAAAGAATATACTCATTAAGGTTGAGGCAAAATTTAATTTCAAGGTTATTGCATGAAACATAGTCCTGGTAACAATAAGAGGAGCCTAATTCACATGAGGTGATTAGAATGTCTCATGATTTAGGAATTAAACCAGTTCACTTATGTAAGAAATGCAAACCATGATGACTGACTCCTTTTGGTTGATGGATTTAAATAGATTTAGTGTTTTAATGCTCTTTATACTTGTTTGATTATATTAATATACTAGGTTGTTTAGCCACATGTGTTAATTTCATGATCAATGTGTCAAAAAGTGTGTTTTGGAATCAAAAGAGGAGCCTTGCTAATGACAAATGATGGGAGGCAATATCTAATTTTGAATTCAAAAAATTAATATCAATAAGAAATGAAATTTAAGATCAAGGACACTCCATTGTTTATTAAATTGATTGAATTCATGATATAGATGGTCCATGGGCATTTTTTTTTCATAAAGAATATACTCATTAAGGTTGAGGCAAAATTTAATTTCAAGGTTATTGCATGAAACATAGTCCTGGTAACAATAAGAGGAGCCTAATTCACATGAGGTGATTAGAATGTCTCATGATTTAGGAATTAAACCAGTTCACATATGTAAGAAATGCAAACCATGATGACTGACTCCTTTTGGTTGAATGATTTAAATAGATTTAGTGTTTTAATGCTCTTTATACTTGTTTGATTCTATTAATATACTAGGTTGTTTAGCCACATGTGTTAATTTCATGATCAATGTGTCAAAAAGTGTGTTTGGGGTCAAAAGAGGAGCCTTGCTAATGACAAATGATGGGAGGCAATATCTAATTTTGAATTCAAAAAATTAATATCAATAAGAAATGAAATTTAAGATCAAGGACTCCATTGTTTATTAAATTGAATGAATTCATGATATAGAAGGTCAATGGGCATTTTTTTTTTCATAAATAATATACTCATTAAGGTTGAGGCAAAATTTAATTTCAAGGTTATTGCATGAAACATAGTCCTGGTAATAAATAAGAGGAGCCTAATTCACATGAGGTGATTAGAATGTCTCATGATTTAGGAATTAAACCAATTCACTTATGTAAGAAATGCAAACCATGATGACTGACTCCTTTGGTTGAATGGATTTAAATAGATTTAGTGTTTTAATGCTCTTTATACTTGTTTGATTATATTAATATACTAGGTTGTTTAGCCACATGTTTTAATTTCATGATCAATGTGTCAAAAAGTGTGTTTTGGGGTCAAAAGAGGAGCCTTGCTAATGACAAATGATGGGAGGCAATATCTAATTTTGAATTCAAAAATTAATATCAATAAGAAATGAAATTTAAGATCAAGGACTCCATTGTTTATTTAATTGAATGAATTCATGATATAGATGGTCCATGGGCATTTTTTTTCATAAATAATATACTCATTAAGGTTGAGGCAAAATTTAATTTCAAGGTTATTGCATGAAACATAGTCCTGGTAATAATAAGAGGAGCCTAATTCAATGAGGTGATTAGAATGTCTCATGATTTAGGAATTAAACCAGTTCACATATGTAAGATATGCAAACCATGATGACTGACTCCTTTTGTTGAATGATTTCAATAGATTTAGTGTTTTAATGCTCTTTATACTTGTTTGATTCTATTAATGTACTAGGTTGTTTAGCCACATGTGTTAATTTAATGATCAATGTGTCAAAAAGTGTGTTTGGGGTCAAAAAAGGAGCCTTGCAAATGACAAATGATGGGAGGCAATATCTAATTTTGAATTCAAAAAAATTAATATCAATAAAAAAATGAAATTTTTAAGATCAAGGACTCCATTGTTTATTAAATTGAATGAATTCATGATATAGATGGTCCATGGGCATTTTTTCATAAAGAATATACTCATTAAGGTTGAGGCAAAATTTAATTTCAAGGTTATTGCATGAAACATAGTCCTGGTAATAATAAGAGGAGCCTAATTCACATGAGGTGATTAGAATGTCTCATGATTTAGGAATTAAACCAGTTCACATATGTAAGAAATGCAAACCATGATGACTGACTCCTTTTGTTGAATGATTTAAATAGATTTAGTGTTTTAATGCTCTTTATACTTGTTTGATTCTATTAATATACTAGGTTGTTTAGCCACATGTGTTAATTTCATGATCAATGTGTCAAAAAGTGTGTTTGGGGTCAAAAGAGGAGCCTTGCTAATGACAAATGATGGGAGGCAATATCTAATTTTGAATTCAAAAATTAATATCAATAAGAAATAAAATTTAAGATCAAGGACTCCATTGTTTATTAAATTGAATGAATTCATGATATAGATGGTCAATGGGCATTTTTTTTCATAAATAATATACTCATTAAGGTTGAGGCAAAATTTAATTTCAAGGTTATTGCATGAAACATAGTCCTGGTAATAATAAGAGGAGCCTAATTCACGATGAGGTGATTAGAATGTCTCATGATTTAGGAATTAAACCAGTTCACATATGTAAGATATGCAAACCATGATGACTGACTCCTTTTTTTGTTGTTGAATGATTTCAATAGATTTAGTGTTTTAATGCTCTTTATACTTGTTTGATTCTATTAATGTACTAGGTTGTTTAGCCACATGTGTTAATTTAATGATCAATGTGTCAAAAAGTGTGTTTGGGGTCAAAAAAGGAGCCTTGCAAATGACAAATGATGGGAGGCAATATCTAATTTTGAATTCAAAAAATTAATATCAATAAGAAATGAAATTTAAGATCAAGGACTCCATTGTTTATTAAATCGAATGAATTCATGATATAGATGGTCCATGGGCATTTTTTTCATAAAGAATATACTCATTAAGGTTGAGGCAAAATTTAATTTCAAGGTTATTGCATGAAACATAGTCCTGGTAATAATAAGAGGAGCCTAATTCACATAAGGTGATTAGAATGTCTCATGATTTAGGAATTAAACCAGTTCACATATGTAAGAAATGCAAACCATGATGACTGACTCCTTTTGTTGAATGATTTAAATAGATTTAGTGTTTCAATGCTCTTTATACTTGTTTGATTCTATTAATATACTAGGTTGTTTAGCCACATGTGTTAATTTCATGATCAATGTGTCAAAAAGTGTGTTTGGGGTCAAAAGAGGAGCCTTGCTAATGACAAATGATGGGAGGCAATATCTAATTTTGAATTCAAAAATTAATATCAATAAGAAATAAAATTTAAGATCAAGGACTCCATTGTTTATTAAATTGAATGAATTCATGATATAGATGGTCAATGGGCATTTTTTTCATAAATAATATACTCATTAAGGTTGAGGCAAAATTTAATTTCAAGGTTATTGCATGAAACATAGTCCTCGTAATAATAAGAGGAGCGCAATTTCACATGAGGTGATTAGAAATGTCTCATGATTTAGGAATTAAACCAGTTCACATATGTAAGAAATGCAAACCATGATGACTGACTTCCTTTGGTTGAATGATTTAAATAGATTTAGTGTTTTAATGCTCTTGATACTTGTTTGATTTATATTAATGTTCTAGGTTGTTTAGCCACATGTGTTAATTTCATGATCAATGTGTCAAAAAGTGTGTTTGGGAATCAAAAGAGGAGCCTTGCTAATGACAAATGATGGGAGGCAATATCTAATTTTGAATTCAAAAATTAATATCAATAAGAAATGAAATTTAAGATCAAGGACACCATTGTTTATTAAATTGAATGAATTCATGATATAGATGGTCCATGGGCATTTTTTTTTCATAAAGAATATACTCATTAAGGTTGAGGCAAAATTTAATTTCAAGGTTATTGCATGAAACATAGTCCTGGTAACAATAAGAGGAGAGCTAATTCACATGAGGTGATTAGAATGTCTCATGATTTAGGAATTAAACCAGTTCACATATGTAAGAAATGCAAACCATGATGACTGACTCCTTTGGTTGATTGATTTAAATAAATTTAGTGTTTTAATGCTCTTTATACTTGTTTGATTCTCTTAATATACTGGGTTGTTTAGCCACATGTTTTAATTTCATGATCAATGTGTCAAAAAGTGTGTTTGGGGTCAAAAGAGGAGCCTTGCTAATGACAAATGATGGGAGGCAATATCTAATTTTGAATTCAAAAATTAATATCAATAAGAAATGAAATTTAAGATCAGGGACTCCATTGTTTATTAAATTGAATGAATTCATGATATAGATGGTCCATGGGCATTTTTTTCATAAAGAATATACTCATTAAGGTTGAGGCAAAATTTAATTTCAAGGTTATTGCATGAAACATAGTCCTGGTAATAATAAGAGGAGCCTAATTCGATGAGGTGATTAGAATGTCTCATGATTTAGGAAGTAAACCAGTTCACATATGTAAGATATGCAAACCATGATGACTGACTCCTTTTGTTGAATGATTTCAATAGATTTAGTGTTTTAATGCTCTTTATACTTGTTTGATTCTATTAATGTACTGGGTTGTTTAGCCACATGTGTTAATTTAATGATCAATGTGTCAAAAAGTGTGTTTGGGGTCAAAAAAGGAGCCTTGCAAATGACAAATGATGGGAGGCAATATCTAATTTTGAATTCAAAAATTAATATCAATAAGAAATGAAATTTAAGATCAAGGACTCCATTGTTTATTAAATCGAATGAATTCATGATATAGATGGTCCATGGGCATTTTTTTCATAAAGAATATACTCATTAAGGTTGAGGCAAAATTTAATTTCAAGGATATTGCATGAAACATAGTCCTCGTAATAATAAGAGGAGCCTAATTCACATGATGTGATTAGAATGTCTCATGATTTAGGAATTAAACAAGTTCACATATGTAAGAAATGCAAACCATGATGACTGCCTCCTTTGGTTGAATGATTTAAATAGATTTAGTGTTTTAATGCTCTTGATACTTGTTTGATTCTATTAATGTTCTACGTTGTTTAGCCACATGTGTTAATTTCATGATCAATGTGTCAAAAAGTGTGTTTGGGGTCAAAAAAGGAGCCTTGCAAATGACAAATGATGGGAGGCAATATCTAATTTTGAATTCAAAAATTAATATCAATAAGAAATGAAATTTAAGATCAAGGACACCATTGTTTATTAAATTGATTGAATTCATGATATAGATGGTCCATGGGCATTTTTTTCATAAAGAATATACTCATTAAGGTTGAGGCAAAATGTAATTTCAAGGTTATTGCAAGAAACATTGTCCTGGTAACAATAAGTGGGCCCTAATTCACATGAGGTGATTAGAATGTCTCATGATTTAGGAATTAAACTAGTTCAAATATGTAAGAAATGCAAACCATGATGACTGACTCCTTTGGTTGATTGATTTAAATAAATTTAGTGTTTTCATGCTCTTTATACTTGTTTGATTCTATTAATATACTAGGTTGTTTAGCCACATGTGTTAATTTAATGATCAATGTGTCAAAAAGTGTGTTTGGGGTCAAAAAAGGAGCCTTGCAAATGACAAATGATGGGAGGCAATATCTAATTTTGAATTCAAAAATTAATATCAATAAGAAATGAAATTTAAGATCAAGGACTCCATTGTTTGTTAAATTGAATGAATTCATGATATAGATGGTCAATGGGCATTTTTTTCATAAATAATATACTCATTAAGGTTGAGGCAAAATTTAATTTCAAGGTTATTGCATGAAACATAGTCCTCGTAATAATAAGAGGAGCCCAATTCACATGATGTGATTAGAATGTCTCATGATTTAGGAATTAAACCAGTTCACATATGTAAGAAATGCAAACCATGATGACTGCCTCCTTTGGTTGAATGATTTAAATAGATTTAGTGTTTTAATGCTCTTGATACTTGTTTGATTCTATTAATGTTCTACGTTGTTTAGCCACATGTGTTAATTTCATGATCAATGTGTCAAAAAGTGTGTTTGGAATCAAAAGAGGAGCCTTGCTAATGACAAATGATGGGAGGCAATATCTAATTTTGAATTCAAAAATTAATATCAATAAGAAATGAAATTTAAGATAAGGGACTCCATTATTTATTAAATTGAATGAATTCATGATATAGATGGTCCATGGGCATTTTTTTCATAAAGAATATACTCATTAAGGTTGAGGCAAAATTTAATTTCAAGGTTAGTGCATGAAACATAGTCCTGGTAATAATAAGAGGAGCGTAATTCACATGAGGTGATTAGAATGTCTCATGATTTAGGAAATAAACCAGTTCACATATGTAAGATATGCAAACCATGATGACTGACTCCTTTTGTTGAATGATTTCAATAGATTTAGTGTTTTAGTGCTCTTTATACTTGTTTTATTCTATTAATGTACTAGGTTGTTTAGCCACATGTGTTAATTTAATGATCAATGTGTCAAAAAGTTTGTTTGGGGTCAAAAAAGGAGCCTTGCAAATGACAAATGATGGGAGGCAATATCTAATTTTGAATTCAAAAATTAATATCAATAAGAAATGAAATTTAAGATCAAGGACTGCATTGATTATTAAATCGAATGAATTCATGATATAGTGCTATTTATACTTGTTTTATTCTATTAATGTACTAGGTTGTTTAGCCACATGTGTTAATTTAATGATCAATGTGTCAAAAAGTGTGTTTGGGGTCAAACAAGGAGCCTTGCTAATGACAAATTATGGGAGGCAATATCTAATTTTGAATTCAAAAATTAATATCAATGAGAAATGAAATTTAAGATCAGCGACTCCATTGTTTATTAAATTGAATGAATTCATGATATAGATGGTCCATGGGCATTTTTTTCATAAAGAATATACTCATTAAGGTTGAGGCAAAATTTAATTTCGAGGTTATTGCAAGAAACATTGTCCTGGTAACAATAAGAGGGCCCTAATTCACATGAGGTGATTAGAATGTCTCATGATTTAGGAATTAGACCAGTTCACATATGTAAGAAATGCAAACCATGATGACTGACTCCTTTGGTTGATTGATTTAAATAAATTTAGTGTTTTAATGCTCTTTATACTTGTTTGATATATACTGGGTTGTTTAGCCACATGTTTTAATTTCATGATCAATGTGTCAAAAAGGGTGTTTGGGGTCAAAAGAGGAGCCTTGCTAATGACAAATGATGGGAGGCAATATCTAATTTTGAGTTCAACAATTAAAATCAATAAGAAACGAAATTTAAGATCAAGGACTCCATTGTTTATTAAATTGAATGAATCCATGATATAGATGGTCAATGGGCATTTTTTTCATAAATAATATAGTCATTAAGAATGAGGCAAAATTTAATTTCAATGTTATTGCATGAAACATAGTCCTGGTAATAACAAGAGGAGCCTAATTCATATGAGGTGATTAGAATGTCTCATGATTTAGGAATTAAACCAGTTCACATATGTAAGAAATGCAAACCATGATGACTGACTCCTTTTGTTGAATGATTTAAATAGATTTAGTGTTTTAATGCTCTTTATACTTGTTTGATTCTATTAATATACTAGGTTGTTTAGCCACATGTTTTAATTTCATGATCAATGTGTGAAAAAGTGTGTTTGGGGTCAAAAGAGGAGCCTTGCTAATGACAAATGATGGGAGGCACTATCTAATTTTGAATTCAAAAATTAATATCAATAAGAAATGAAATTTAAGATCAAGTACTCCATTGTTTATTAAATTGAATGAATCCATGATATAGATGGTCAATGGGCATTTTTTTCATAAAGAATATACTCATTAAGGTTGAGGCAAAATTTAATTTCAAGGTTATTGCATGAAACATAGTCATAGTAACAATAAGAGGAGCCTAATTCACATGAGGTGATTAGAATGTCTCATAATTTAGGAATTAAACCAGTTCACTTATGTAAGAAACGCAAGCCATGATGACTGACTCCTTTGGTTGATGGATTTAAATAGATTTAGTGTTTTAATGCTCTTTATACTTGTTTGATTATATTAATATACTAGGTTGGTTAGCCACATGTGTTAATTTCATGATCAATGTGTCAAAAAGTGTGTTTGGAATCAAAAGAGGAGCCTTGCTAATGACAAATGATGGGAGACAATATCTAATTTTGAATTCAAAAATTAATATCAATATGAAATGAAATTTATGATCAAGGACACCATTGTTTATTAAATTGATTGAATTCATGATATAGATGGTCCATGGGCATTTTTTTCATAAAGAATATACTCATTAAGGTTGAGGCAAAATTTAATTTCAAGGTTATTGCATGAAACATAGTCTTGGTAACAATAAGAGGAGCCTAATTCACATGAGGTGATTAGAATGTCTCATGATTTAGGAATTAAACCAGTTCACATATGTAACAAATGCAAACCATGATGACTGACTCCTTTGGTTGATGGATTTAAATAGATTTAGTGTTTTAATGCTCTTTATGCTTGTTTGATTCTATTAATATACTAGGTTGTTTAGCCACATGTGTTAATTTCATGATCAATGTGTCAAAAAGTGTGTTTGGAATCAAAAGAGGAGCCTTGCTAATGACAAATGATGGGAGGCAATATCTAATTTTGAATTCAAAAATTATTATGAATAAGAAATCAAATTTAATATCAAGGACTCCATTGTTTATTAAATTAAATGAATTCATGATATAGAAGGTCAATGGGCATTTTTTTCATAAATAATATACTCATTAAGGTTGAGGCAAAATTTAATTTCAAGGTTATTGCATGAAACATAGTCCTAGTAACAATAAGAGGAGCCTAATTCACATGAGGTGATTAGAATGTCTCATAATTTAGGAATTAAACCAATTCACTTATGTAAGAAATGCAATCCATGATGACTGACTCCTTTGGTTGATGGATTTAAATAGATTTAGTGTTTTAATGCTCTTTATACTTGTTTGATTTATTATTAATATACTAGGTTGGTTTAGCCACATGTTTTCATTTCATGATCAATGTGTCAAAAAGTGTGTTTGGGGTCAAAAGAGGAGCCTTGCTAATGACAAATGATGGAGGCAATATCTAATTTTGAATTCAAAAATTAATATCAATAAGAAATGAAATTTAAGATCAAGGACTCCATTGTTTTTTAAATCGAATGAATTCATGATATAGATGGTCCATGGGGCATTTTTTTCATAAAGAATATACTCATTAAGTTGAGGCAAAATTTAATTTCAAGGATATTGCATG